>CAEGAF010077113.1:0-15743 GCA_903067075.1 Micropoecilia bifurca
ACCAGAGCAATAGAGGCTCAGATCTACCACACCAGACAAGACCCAAGGTGTAGGTTGTGCAAGGAGGCCACTGAGACAGTCCAGCACATAACAGCAGGGTGCAAGATGCTGGCAGGGAAAGCGTACATGGAACGGCATAACCAGGTGGCGGGCATAGTGTACAGGAACATCTGTGCAGAATATGGACTGGAAATTCTCCATGATATAAATCTATAAACAGTTTAGTTTCTGTTAGTTCTGTCAAGATACAAGAAAAGGCAAATATCTACTTATATTAGTCAATCATTTTATATTAAACATGCTGTAGGAGTCGTAGTTTGACGACTGTAAATATCACTATATTTTGAGAACACAGGGGATTAGCTCAGTCTTTGTCCCTTGTTTTTAGGAATTGCAGCGGCTGCAGTTTGCCACAATAAAGGTACAATAAAGCTGATAAACAGGTGAATAACCAAACTAGACAAAACCATTTCTGACTGTTTGCAAAGGCATTCAATGTTGTTGGGGAAAAAAGGGTTTCATGCGCTTAATGTCCGATTTGCCATAACTATTTGTTGAATTCATTGTCACTAGCTGGGGTGGCAACAGGGGTGGCAAGGCTCTCGTTTGGGGTGGCAACTGCCACCCCTGCCACCCCGCTAGATCCGCCCCTGATTACAGTAATACCAATATATTGCCATCGGCCCAAATTTTTAAATCAGTGCATCCCTAATTTATATCACTATATTTTATTGAAGTTAGGGCTAGTTCTACTGACCATTACATCAGGGCTGTCAGGTGTAAAAAAAAACCTGCGATCATAGTGTCCTTCTACTGGACGCAGTTTGAATTAGCACAAACAGGTCAAATACTCCAACAGTTTCCAGCAGGAGGCTGTTCAGGCTCCTGCTGTAAGCAAGTTCACCGAAAACTTTGCATGTACATTTAGCTGATATCAGCAAGAACAAAAGAACACACCTAACAAAGTTCTCTGACTAAGGTGACGGTCAGCCCAGAGGATTCAGTCATGAGCTGATGGCTTAAAGCACTTTATGGAAATATTTCTCCTGCATCTCTTAAAGGTCCAGCAGAACCTCACAAAATAAGAGATGTGGTGCAGAGTTTTAAATATTAAACCAGTTCCTTTACAAACACTTACAAAATGTTGTCGATATTCCACTGATGTTGAAAAAACACAATTTCGCAACTGCAATGTTTCAATTAAATAAGAAACACAAATTAAATCACACGTGAGTGAGTTTGTCACGAGATAAATCATCAAAAAACATGCTGCACCAACATCATACCACTTCCAGACGTCGTCTTCGTCTTTTCCGCCAGTAGTAACATCCGATTGTCACTCGTGTGACGCGAAAAATTGTTTCCATTGCAGTTTTGCAAAATGCACAAATTTTGATACAGCTTGAAAACCACCTCATCCTAGAGCGGAAACATGTAAAAAAATGTGTTTTTTTATTATTCAAATTTAATTTCATAATTCCAATTTGTGCAATTATATGGTGAATGAAAACAAAGCTGAATATTATGCATTCATTTGTGTTATGTTAAATATTTTTATTTAGTTGTCATTATTGTGTAGAAATCTATCATAATTTGTTGCTCATTATTGATTTGGAATAATAATAAAAAGGGTAAAACATCCAAGGTGGTGAAAAGGTTTTCATAGGCCTGGTATACTAACAGTAATTTACAATTAAATTGACAAAAATGCAACAAAATTTTTCCAACTCTTCCAGTCTTTCCCAGTCTGTTCCTCATTCATCTTCCCTCCACTGCTGCTGATTTTCTCCATGGCTGACTGTTGTTTCTAATGCTGCAAGCTCAGCCATCAGATCATCGATCCTTCCTCGTCATCCCAGCTTCCCAAACATTTTACCTGACTGTGGAGACTAATTCCCTGGCTCTCGCCTTTTTTCATCCCGGATTCAGAGGGTCGTCAGGAAATAAAAAAGAGAAATCAATAACTTTGTCAAGTGGGGCAGAGTCAGGGGTCAACGAGGTCCTTGACAAGTGTGTCAGGGGAAGGAAAGAGAGAAGGGGAGGAAAAGTGCTCGTCTGTGGGTGTGGGTTACCTTACGAGTGGTCAGGAGAAACAGGGTGCAGATGTCAGCTTGTCAAGGATCAAATTTATGGCTATTGATCAGAACCGTGCGCCACTGTGTGTTGGTAGTGATGAATGTGTGTTTCTGTTTGGATCATGGCAGGATCTGACAGAGGTGAAGAGTCATCATATAAAGCCTATTATGGCCAAACAAGCCAATGAAAAAACTGAGTCCCAGAAGACGTCACAGAAAAGGGGGCATTGGCTCCTGTATCTCTGAGTCCAATCATTCATTAAAGCTGCAGTATGTAACTTTTATTAAAATATATGTTTTTTGATATTTGTTGAAATTACCTCCATGTTGTGACTGTGTAATATGAGACAGACAATCTGTGAAAAAAATCAATCTCCTTCAGCCCCTCCCAGAGTTACTATTGCACCTCTCCCAGTCAAAAACAACAATCAGAGATAGACATTTCTTTTACAAAATGGCTCTTCTATTAACCATTTAACAATGTTTTACCAGCATAATACCTAGAAAAAGCTTCTATAATAAGCTCAGCTGATGCCCAGCTCCACCAGGTGTTTACAAAGTGCTCAGAGGAGGAGCTTAAAGGATTTCTCAAACATGCATAAAAGAATTAAGCCAACATTCCAGGTATGTTTGTGATGAGGGAATAATGATATAACGATAAAAAGCTCAAAAAAGTTGATTTTATATAACATTGGCTCTTTAAATAAGAATGAGCTGGCTTACACACATCCTTACTGTACGTCTATGCATTCAAAGGAAAGACAAGTCGAAGATGAAGCATCAAAGAAATCTATTTAAATGGAAATGTAATGAGTCCACAGTGACAGTGAATTAGCCAGTTGATCGATTGATCATGTCAAGGACAAATAGGTAAACAAACATATCCATTAGCCTCCTCCTCCTACTCCCTGCTGTGGAGAAACACTAAGAGGTGACAGGATGGTTTGCGTGTGCACGTGTGTGCATGTGTGTGTAGGTGGGTGTGCGCATGTGTATGTGTATGTGTGCATGTTTGCGTGTGGTGACAGCAATCACAGTTTTAAATCTAAGGACGCAGGATGAATCCATGGCGCTCGTGGCAAAAACATACAGTTCAACCAAATGTAAACACAGTCTCTCTAACAATCCCACACCCCACTGTGAGGGCCGGCCCGCTAGTTACACAGTCAGTTGAGCCCAGCAAGACTCCATTCAGAGGCAACAGAGGGAGCAGAGCAGGAGGATCAGGCTGGAAGAACTGAAGCAGGAGCTCAGGAGGAATCAGCTGACTGGAATCAGAGGTTTTAGCAGAGCTATGACGCCTAATCATCCAAAATTACTGTTTGATTTAAAGACTCCATCAGACTTCTCATTCATAGCAGTTTCAGTCAGTTAATCACTCCAAAACATTGATATCCCATAAATCATTTCAGTCCACCCGAAGTAAGCCGTATCCATCAGCCACAGAGCCTCTGCTAACGAATCTGTCGCGAGTCTCAATCACCCAAACGAATCAGTCCTAACAAAAACCCGATGAAAAGCTCCAGCGGTTCCACTGGTTGTCAGAATGACTTCATTACTGCTTGTTAGCCAGAGCAGATAGAGAGAGAGGTGAAGCTTTAAATGAATAACAGTCTGGACAAATAAGTTTTCACAATGTTTAAATCAAGATTTTGCCGCAACAATAAATTTCAAAACTCAAAATAGAGCATCATTGTGAGGTAGAAAGAAAATTATACAGAGCTCCAGATTTTGGCAAGTAAAAATTTCTCAAGTGATGCAGAAATGGAGGCTCAGCAAAGGAGCCAAAAGGTCTGTGGTAACTCTGGAGGAGCTGCAGAGACCCACAGCTCTGGTGGGGGAATCTGTTGACTGGACATTAGATATTCATTCCATATGCTGCTGTTCTGCCCCCACCCTTCCACTCTGAATATCTGAATTCAGTCTTGAGATATTTTTCAAAGAAGACGAAAAGGTAAAATGTGAAAAACTGGTGTAAACACAATCTAATAGATATTCTGCAATAACAACAACAAAAAGTATTTCCTGGACTATAAGTCACGTTTTTTTAGTTTGACTGATTCTGGAACTTATAATACAGTGACATAAAAATTTTGTTTTTTTATATTTGTGACACATTATTTTTGACTGAGGCTTTAAATGTTAATTCATACTAATGGTAATGTTTAACCAAGGATTAAACATTAACATCTGCAGGACTGAAAGGAAGATGACCAGACCTGTAGAAACCACAGAGGACTACATAAAGAACGTGCTGCTGCTGTTCTGACAGTCTGTCTGTCGGTGTTAACATTCTGGAACAGCTGTTGATGCTTGTAAAAGGTGCAGTTATGCCTCATGCCCTGGTAGTTGCCAAGGAAATGGATCACTTTGAAGGTGGGCCTTTGTGATGTTACCGTTCATGCCATGAAACTGCCTCCCTGCATGTATCTCCACTTCGCTCTGCTGCACTGCGCACTTCACTGGTGGAGTGGAGCGTTTCCAGCAGACTTCCAAGACTAAGTCGACAGTTTCTGTTAGTTTGTTGAAAAGCAACTGAACACAATGTGTCACCAAATCAAATCATCAACATGGAATAGGTTTCCCTCACATTCAACAAGATCTAAATAGATGCAACTAATGTGAGTTATACTCCAGAACAACTTATAGTCTGGAAAATGTGAGCATTGACTCTCAGAACTGAATACAAATGCATGCCACATTGTCAGTTTTCCAGTATTAAGATACTTTCAAAACCAAGTTTAACTTTCTTTACAGTTATGGTGAAGTAAAATGTCATTAAAACTGCAGTGTAGTATCTGGTTGAAATAAGCAAAACTTCAGTGGTCTGAATACTTTTGCTAATACACAAGCCGGATTCATGGCAAAACCAAACTATCACAAAAAGAAAAAAATATATATTTTTAATGTTGAATTGTGCTGATCTTTTGTTTTGTTAATAGTAATCTATTTTTATGTCTGCACCACATTCTGGATCTTTTGCAGAGGGGGCAGAACTTCTTAACAGCATAAGCAAGAAATAAGATTTGTGAGCAGTCTTTGTGCCATGACGTGTTTCTAAACAAAATTCTGTAGCTTGTAATAACTAAAGCGAACAAGAAGCATGGGCAAGCAGTAAAATAAAGAAAATTACAGTTTTAAACTAAAGTCAGCAGATATTCAGCTAAACCACAAACATCTCCTGCCTTCCAATATGAGAGATTCACCTGCTAAAGTTCTCTCCCCGTTCCTGCAGAAAGGGGGCAACCAAAAGTCAGTTTAATTTAGTTTATGAAACTGTTCCGAAATTCTGTACGGTTGTTGAAATCAAAGTTTCTATTCTAAACAAACATACCTTATCACATGTCCCTCCTCAGTGTCAAACTGTCTGTGGCCTAAAAATTCTCCCCAGCCAATCCTGACGGAGCTTCCTTTACATTTTTCCTTTACATTTTTTATTGAATCAGCTGCATTATGACTGAATGACCTAAAAATCACATCCTGCTTCCTTCAGCTGATGTCCAAATTCCGAAGTTCCAAAACAGAAAAATAAACTTAAATGCCCCCCTGAACTGTAACAGAGTGGCGACCTGTCCAGGGTGACCCCGCCTCTCGCTCGGAACATCAGCTGGCGATGGGCACCAGCAACCCTCCTGACCCCACTAAGGGCCAAGGGTGTAAAGAAAATGGATGGAAATCAGAATTTTGAAGTCAGAATTTTATAACAACTGAAGCTAACACAATTACTTGATTGTACCATAAAATGGCACCATATGCCAGGGAAATACATAATACTGGCCTTTTTGTTTAGGTCTACAGAGTAAATTAGTTATTCCATGAATATCAATAAAATATTCCACTGTAATGGCAGAAGATACTAGAGAGTATGGGAAGTTGGGTTTTTCTGCAGGACTTACTTCTCGCAGGCTGCTTGTTCTGCTAAGTCAAAAAAATAAAAGAAAGAAAGGCAGCCATGTTAGAGTTTTACCCTCATCTGGAATGATATTTCCAAAGTCATTACTCTTCAACATCTATCATCTATTTCTGTGACACTATTGTTATAAGCTAATAAGAAAGAGATGCACTTAACATAAAAAGATAAAACCCTACAGATTGATTTGTGTGTGTGTGTGTGTGTGTGTGTGTGTGTGTGTGTGTGTGTGTGTGTGTGTGTGTGTGTGTGTGTGTGTGTGTTGAACATGATAAATTTGGATCATTTTCACAATACTTCTGAAAAAATAATGCCATCTGAGCAGACATAGACACAGTAAAAACTGCTGATGAGGAAATAGCAGGTAAACCCAGGACAATGAACAAGAGGGAGAAAAATGATCTGGACAAAAAAAAGAGAAAAAAAGCTTTTTAAAGAGACCCATTTGTAAAACAAGGAGTTTAAAGCCAGATTATGAGCCAACAATGACAAAATCCCTTATGTTCATTCCTGTAATATGCTGTGAAGAAGAGGATTTCTGCTTTATTGTGGTGGAACGCATGGCGTCTCCTCTGTCTGCGCGCCTCTTTAGGAAACATTTTCCCCCTCCTGAGGCCAGGTGTAATCCCTGCATGGGGGAACCGGAGCTGCCTGCAGCCAGCTGCTGATCAGCCTTATAATAATTCAAGTATTATGAACAATACCACCGGAGGGAACGATTCACACAATCCAGGCTGACGAATTGTGCTTGCTTTGGCTGATTTTGCTGAGAATGATGTTTCGTTTGGTGGCTTCTCTCCCTCTCTCCTGCCCTGCTCTGGGTTGGATTGCATTGGATTGTCTTAATTATCTCTAATGACTAAATTGTCCCAACTATTTGCTTCATTAGCTCTGGGTTAGCTCTATTAGCTTTGGTGGAGAAGTATAATGGAGCCAAAGAGGCGAAGGTAATTGAGGGTGTTAATGAAGGCAACTCATTGAAAGTGTCACAGAGTCGAGGAAAAACTCACAGTGTGGCATTGTGCTTGAAAAAACCTCCAGTAGATGATGTTTTAAAGAGTAAAAAAAAAAAAACGTTAAAAAAATACATTAAATAGTTATGATGTTTAAATATTCACCTGTAACGTCGCAAGTTTTTAACTAGCTCCCTGAACTTTACATCTGTCTTTACCTCAGCTCTCGATCTTCTAAATCCAGGTCCAGATTAGAGTCTGATTGTCTGGCACAGAGCTGATACAGCTGGATTTTCTGCCATAAAGACAGATGTTTGAGCGAAAGTGAAGGGATTCTGGTTATTCTGAGAAGCTTTAGCTTTGACATTGCTGCTAAGAGTTGGCCTCACGCATGCATTTCCTTAATTAGAGGAAAATCCAGGGAAAGGGAGACCATGTCCAATGATGTTATAGACTGGATGAATCCAGAAGAGTCTTCCATAAAACTGTCTCTGTAGGGAAAGTCGCTGCTGGGTGAGGGATTCTTTAATGCAGGGACAATCATTTCATGTAAGTATAAAGATATTAACTTGATGGCATTACTGTAGATCAGGGGTTCCCAAAGTGTGGGGTTGGAGGGTGGGGAGCTAAATTATTTTCAAAATCATGCAATTCCTGAGGTGTATGTAGGGTTAGATAAATAAATATGTCATGAAATGAAAAAAATATACTATTAAATGCATCATTATAAAATGTACAGTATTATACCTTCAAGTCATTAAAAAAAAATTAATTTAAAATACATATAATTTAATCCTATGTATTTATCTTTACATAATTAGAGAGAAGTTATTATATGTATTTTTAGAGGGTCTCCAGTCTCTGCTGTTATTTTGGGGATCGGAGGCTGAAATGTTTGGGAACCCAGACTGTAGATGGATGTGATGTGTATGTAAATGACAGGGTTAGACACTCTGACCTGAACCTTCAGAGTCACCTAAAGACAGTCACAAAATCAGCCTTTTATCACCGGAAGAACATTTACAAGCTTAAAAAAACGAATGTGGGAGCGAGATCTAGAGAAACCCATGCAGGCGTTTCTCTTTGGTCACATTGATTACTGCAGTAGTGTCTGCACAGATCTGCCTAACAAATCAATCCTCCATCTGCAGCTGATCTAGAACGCTGCTGCTGGTGTTCTGACTAAAACCAGGAACCGGTTCTAAAGTCCTTACACTGAGAGAATAGACAAAATGTAATGTTCTTTGCTTGTTTCATAATTGGTTACTATATTATGTTTTATGGTATAAAGAACTTTGAACTGGCTTGTTGCTGAAATGTGCTCCACGAAAACATTTTCTGCTTGTATGAAAACACAAAATCATTAAAATATTACATCAGACCAATAAAAAAACACATTTAATACAAAAAATGTGGGATTATTGAATAGTATTTGTAATACTTCCTTAAAAGTTATTTACAAAAGTAACTTTTAATCTGACAAACAAGCTTCATCAGATTTCATATTCTAATTCATTTAATATGCTATGAAGCTTGGAAAGCTGCCCAATGTCTAATTCAAACAGAGTAATTAGAAATCAAACTTAGCTCCCATTCTCTCTTTGCTATTTATTGTGTGCATATACCTAAAAAACCTTTCTGGTCTTTATTGAAATATAAAAATATCAACCCATCCAGATTAATCATGCCTCACTGTTCTCTGCTACACATCAGAGATCAGTGAGTTTGACTACATTTTCTTAGACATCAGAGTTTAAAACAATTCTTCTTTAAAGTTTTTTTTGTATAGGAAAAAATTCATAGAGGAGAAATTTGAAGCGTCTTAATTATTTTGTTTTTAAGAATTTTGCACTTGGACCAATTCTCTAGGAAGTTTTGGTTTGTTTTATTCTATAACATAACCTTTTTTCAGCACCATTCTAAAACCTGTCATCGTCCATTTCAACATATTTCAAATAATCTTTTCGCTATATTAGCATGTGATATAAATATACATTTTGGCAGAGGTACTTTTTTGATTTGGTGATTGCAGTTTTTGCACAGGGAGGCATTTTGTCTGGGAACAGCACAAGCACTGAGCTAAAAATGTTTCTGGCAGTGGGAGAACAGGCACCACAAATATGGAGGATATTAATGTTCCACGCAGATGACGAGGGTTTGAGCCCACAACATGGGAAGAGGTTCCTTATCCGCATGTCGAGGCAATGAAAACAGTGTGAACGCTGTAATAAAATACAACCTCAATCTAAACATTATCTATTCAAAAATCTGTCCTGTCTGTGTAAAAATATTGACCACACTGTAAAGAGATTGTTATTTCATATAAATCAAACCTTTATTTGAACTGTGACAACAGAAAAAATGACATTTTCTGTACTGTTCTTTTGATGAAAGGGTCATCTTTAACAAGCATGAACAGTACCTATTTCCTATTTACGTAAATTTGCCCTTAATGTACAGTTTACTATTTGTATTTGTCTGTTTCTTAGTTTGAATATGTATGCTAAACTTTCCCTACTGTGGAACAGTAAATGATATATTTTCTTTTTTTTTCTTCTCACAAAACAATACATTAATATGGGTCAAACTTGGACTGAATTAGCTGATCATTTGAAACTGTTTAGATCTCAGAGTCAGGCGTCCTACAGGATGCTGTTAATGCACCGACTGCCAATGTGTTCATGAATAGAGGATTCAATTAAAATCTGCTTTCAAGTCAGAGGTCAGCGCACTTCAAACGTCTGCAGGTGAGAGCCGGTCAGCGGAGCCCCCCTCTTCCAAAATACCCTGACCTTCCCATGATGATCTCTCCCGGTTGATCCGAGAGTGTGAGATTTTTTTCCCCTTTTGACAATCTCTTGTTTTCTCTCTTTCCTCCTCTCCTTTCTATGCCACTCTCGTTGCTTTTTCCTCTCTTTTTTTTCAAACGCATATAGGTGGATTAGGGCAGAGGGGCTTTTGTTTAGATAAAGCGAAGGATTAGGGAGAGATTTGCCCCATAAAGTTGTGGGCTTGATGGGCCTTTTATCCCTGCATGTCCCTAAAGCTGTGTTGCCTCTGGATTAAGACTATACAATGGGGGCCCTTGTGCAGAGGGATCCGGGCCAGAGAGAGAAAAAGACGAGAGCAGGGAAGGCAAGGAAAAAGAAACGAGACAGAGGGATTGAGACAAGGGAGAAAAGAGGGCAGGGAGAAAGAGAGAAGGGGATGAAGGGAGACAGGAAAAAAGAAGGGAGGGAATTATCCAGCTTTTCCAGGAAACTGACAGGTTGAAAACTTTTAGAGGAGGGATTTGCTGACGAGATTCCGAGATCTTGTCACCAATAAAAAGGGATTTCAGGAGGACAGAGGCACGCTGCTGACAATAAAACCATAACATTGCTGCTGTGTCTTAAAAATTCATTTCTATAATAGGCTGGATTTGAGGGGAAAAAAGAACAAGGGGAGCAGGTCTTACTGTGGAGGTGTGCTGCTAATAAGGTGTCTGAGAGGTGCCTGCTGGCAAAATTGCTTTGTTATTCTTGTCAAAAAGGTCCTCCCTGCAAGAAGTCAATTTTAAAGCACAAATCAAAATGATTAATTGCTGTGGGATGAACAGATGCCGGAATACCCTTGAATGGTACAGGGGAGGCTGCGGCCTGCCGCCTGAGATATTAATGAAGTAGCAGGAAGCGTCATTAGCAGCATTAATTAGGTATTGGAGGTGCAGAATGCAATGGTAAGAAATATTCTAAACAAGTGAGCTTGTTACATATTGGCACATGCAAATAAGTACAAATACTTATATGCCTTTTTTGCATCAAAGCTCAAATAAAAAAATAATCAAATTATTGATTATAGTCTTCCTGTGAGGCCCTCACTGTTCATTAGCTGATTGTAATTTGGGAATTTCTAGGCATTATTATTTTTTTTGTTATTATAAAAGTGTTGGGTGTCCACATTGCGTTAGGCAGTGAAGGGGGTTGGTGGGGTTGGGGGCCACCGTGGAGGGGGGGGGGGTTGGGGGGGACAGTGGCGTCTCATAAGCCCATCAGATGCGCTGGACAGCTCTGGTCGCTCTAAGGAGCTTTAGGTGGAGAGGCGCTGAGAAGAAACTCTTTCTCGCTTTAATTGCTTTAGAGACGGTGCTCACAAAGAGACAGTGGCCAGATTTACCTCCCGTTTAAGTTCTTATTTCCATTGGTTCACAAGTTAATCCTCTTTCTCTCTCACAGCTCGGAGAAAACCCGAGTGATAGAAGCCCAACACCGAAGCGACAGAACCAGAGAGGCGCACAAGTTTTTTTCTTTTTTTTCCTGATCTCCCCCAGTTTGAAGCCCACATGGACCAAATTGTAAATAATTTCAAATTAAACCTCGGAAGAAAATTTTTGTACACTTGTTATCATTTATAAACACGACTATTAACTGTTATTTTAGATTTGACTCTACTTTATACCAGACGAATTAAGTTTAAAATTCTCCATATTTAAAGATTTAGGTAAAACAATATTTATTAAAAAATATTTTTCATTTAAACTTGATAAACTGAAAAATTAGAGAATATAAATAAAACGTGTTAAACTTATTAACACGTTAAACTTATTACCAGATTAGGTTTTATTCATTTTTTTTAAAACAATGTATTCCCTATTTCATTCCCGTTTTATTGTAACACAAGAAAAGACAAATCTCATGGACATCTTTGCTTAAATATTAACATAATTTAAAATAAACATTTCACCTACTGCTGCTAAAAAAATTAAAGTAGCTAAAGGCCGTGCACGTTCTCAGGGAAGCTCTCAACAAAATATGCAAGCTTTACATTGAAAGGCTACTGCGCTGCCCTTAATTCTCTACCTAAACGGTTTTGCTCCGGGAGAAGAAATCCTCTCTAAAAAACCCTTCAAGAAGAGAAGGGCATTATTGCCTTAATCCTCTTACCCGCAGTCATTTCAAGACAGGGTTTTTCTTTCCCCCTTTTTTTGGAGGCTGGGATGGCGTCTTGTCTTTCCTATCCCATCCCAAAATCCTTCCAGTCCCGGCAAAGAGAGCAAAGGCAGAGCCTGGCATCTCTGGGCCATCAGTCTCTGTCCCCCAGAGCCATGCAGGGAAAAGCCGAAACACAAACACACTATAAGGTGCTTGTTTTTCTCCTCCGAAATAGAGGGAGGATTCTTCATATTCATGGGAATAGCTTATCGGGGTAAACTTGAGAATTTTTTTGTTTTACCCATTCACGTTATTTACATTTTAGTTTAAATAAATAATCAGTTTTATTCCGATTTAGCGGCCAAATAAATTAAGGTAGCCTACAACATTTTCAGAGTTGTTTATCATCTTTGAAAAAAGTGACATAACAGTTAAAGTGGAGGAGGAGGATCTTAGTAAAGATAATGTGCCAAAACTTAACGCGTTTGAAAATAACTCAGGGACGTCAGCTTCACGCAACAGACAGAACGCGGAGCCAATCAGAAGCCTGGACGACCCCCGTGTTGCGCTCCTTAAAAATGCCTCGGCAGGGACGTCTCGAGCACCAGCAGTGGCGGTTCCCACAGCAACTGGAGATCACAGGGGAACCGCGGAGCGCGCGCGAGCCAGCGAGCGAGTTTGACTTGAGGTGAAGCAGCCGAACGGAGTCTGACCCGGTTGAAGGAACCGAACCGAACTAGATATATAGGTAGTAAATAAAGAACGGAAACCGGAGAAACACCGAGTTCTGGAAGCTGGAGCGACTCTGACCGAGGAGAAGGGGCAGAAAAGAAGGAGCCGCTTGAATTAAAGGTACCCAAGGTTAACTTATTTGCCGTATTTATTATATATTTATTATATATTATTTGCCGTATATATTATATATTATTTGATATATATATCCGTTGAGACATTTTCATAAAAAAAACTAAAGAAAGTTATTGTATGGATAAAAAAAACTGTAATATTAGGTTACAGATGCAGAGCCCTTAGAAAACTTTTCACCAACTACCAACATGATTAGGTGAACTAAATGGTTTCTTCATGCTAATTATGATCGGATTGGGCTGCGTATAACTGAACCTTTGTAATTTGAGTGTATTTGTTTGACTATGATTCGATATAATTTTTTATGAGTTGAGCCTGTCTAGCTTAAAATTTCCCTGTAAGTCACATTTATTGTTGAATTGGCGTTTCAGAAATAAACTAAACGGTTTTTAAATTTATTCTTCTTTTATTCGTGCATGAGCTCACTTAAATTGCAGTTTAATGGGAGACTACTCCATCAAAAGACAGATTTTAATAAAGAATATTTATTCTTCATTTTTATTTTGGAGGAGCAAATTAAAACTGAGCCATTGTCTTGACCTAGACCTGAAAATTAACAACAAAAATTCAAAATGTCAACTAGGATTCATGACCATATTTCCTATAGTAACGTTAATTGTCAATGCAAAATTTCTGCAGGCATGGATCGAGTATTTCATGTCTACAGCTGATTACCGGCCAGTAAAGTTATATTTAACTCTACAGGTTAAAGAAACACTCTCTTACTTTAGTTTGACACTGACATCACAACAATTTCAAATAGAAATTTTGGCTCTGCGTAAAAAGCATCATATAACAATGTAACCTTCACAGCTGCACTGTTCAAATTAAAGAGGAATCCCTCGCGCTGAAAGTTTACACTTAATGACGTAGGGAAAAAACCCCAGATCGTCGGGTCGCCTCGTGCCCCCGAGAGAGGATATAGCAAATAAAATTTGTCCTAATTTGGTCGGATCAAAGAGTATCACTGAACGAGGCAAATTTCCATAATGACGGTTTGATAATGGAAGCGTTGAGGAAGCAGCCGGGAGCAGCGAGGGCCCAAGTCAGCGCCTGAAGCTCGGAGCGGGTTATGAATGACAATAACAGCTATTGTGCAGAATTTGTTTTGGAGGAGCGAAGCTGCCAGTGATTATGGGACAGTTTAAAGGCCCCCAAACAGTTAAAAAGTAAATATTTTTAGCTGAATTACGATTTTCTTACGTTAACTTTGAGTGGGCCTTGCAGGTGAAAACAGAATCTATTCGCAGTTGTAATTGCTCCATTTCGAGAAGCGGGTTTGAATAGATAAGAAGATAAAAGCAACTGAGCGGAAGCGCGTGCCTATCACCCCGCGCGAAGAACGCACGCGCGAGCGCAGCACGCAGTCGGTCGCTGTCCGCCGGCCGCGCGTCGGGCCGCGTCGGGCCGCGTCAGCGTTGATGATAAATGTAGGGCCCCGCAGTCGAAACCTATTTGCACTTCCATTAGACGGGGAGCCAAATGGGGATCAACATGCATATTTTTTTTTCTTTTACCCGCGGAGAAGCCATACATCTCAGCCAACACGTTGCCCCAGGGCGGTGGGATAAGAGGCCGCCAGAGAGCGGCGGGAGGGGCGGGCGGAGGCAGGAGGGGGTCCGGCCATTCAACTGGAATACTGCAGGGAGCAAAGTAAATGTTTAGCGAAGCACCTTCTGTCCCGGCGAATTAAACTATTCCCCACTGACCTCTGATCACATTCATCAGCCGCCGCAGCCACTTAATAGGCTGGGAATGGGCACTGCAGGCAACACGTGCACACGCACACAGGCGCGCACACGTGTACAGAGGTTTGAAAACTTAAGAAACTCCTGGAAAAACCAATGTCCAATATTCTATTTTAGATTTTACTTAAGTGAATTATTATTATTATTATTATTATTATTATTATTATTATTATTATTATTATTATTATTATTATTGTTGTTGTTGTTGTTGTTGTTGTTGTTGTTGTTCCGTTTATTTCTTTTTTTCACTCCGAAGAAAAATCATTTCCAGTCCCCATAATGTTCAGCTCAGTTACAATAAACCATTAAATGTGTTGAGAACAAATGAAAAATCTTCTGTAACACGTTTGCTCAAATTAACTGCAAACTGATAGATCTAAACAAATCACAGAACATTTTTATCAACACAGCATCAGTAAGAAGTTGAAATCGTGACTATTTTTTTGTTTAAATTCACCAACAAATCAATGAATAATTTAGAAATTGATATTATGTTTGGTGCATGTCAAGTAAAAACAAAATCCACTTGAAATGGCTAATTTTAATAAAAGTACCTATTTATATATTTTTGATTTGGACCTATGACTTGTAGTTGTGAATAAGGTTGAAGCTTCAAGACCAAATAAAAGCTGGATTGAACTTAAAAAAAAGAAGTAAATAAATAAAAACAATTGTCATACAACGGGAAATATTAATTCATGTGGCCTCTTCATTAATATTTTATTTGAAGAATAACATTGGCCAATAAATTGAGTTAATTTTAGTTAAATTTTAGAAATATAACATCTGATCTCAGTCTGACATGAAATGGTTTGGTTAGCGGGTTCGGTACCAATCACCTTATATTATTTCCCAACATATTTCACCACTGCGTTGATCTGTCAGTGTTCGGCTTTCAGTGAGGATTTAGCCTCTCGGAGAACATTCATGAATAAAGCATCTGTCACGGTTCATTACTGGAACGAGCTATAATTACCCCAATTAAAAGTCTTTTGTATAATTAATGAATTGAACAGAGCGATAATTGGATGTTAATGGATAACATTTTAGTCTGAGTGCGCACAATAAAATGTGTTGGCCCCCGGAGCCCCTGCTGTCATTTAACTATAAGAAAAAGCCCGTGATCCTCCTGTCTGGAACAACCGCAGCGCGTCCAAAGCGCCGCCTCTCTCTGATGCCATTTGCCTCATCAGGAGAACTCAACTCCTCTCCTCTCCTCTCCTCTCCTCTCCTCTCCTCTCCTCTCCTCTCCTCTCCTCTCCTCTCCTCTCCTCTCCTCT
>CAEGAF010077121.1:0-27363 GCA_903067075.1 Micropoecilia bifurca
TATATTTTTTTCTTTTTTTCTTTTTTGAAAATAGAAGAAGCTGAATTGTTCAAAAATCAAACTAAATCTGGTGAGATGTAGGATTATTATCTCAGATTAGACCACGTTTTGCTGTAGAGGTGTTCATTAATCTGGCTTTTAATTCTGTTGCATTGGGAGCTGGTAACACATATTTGATGATAATGTTTTTGATAATATTGATAAAATATTTATTCACTTTGCTGAACCTTAAAATGCTTCTGGTGATTCACTAAATTTTTTTCTCTGTCTCTAAATCGTTGTTACTCCAAATATTGAACTGTCATTTTTGCAACATAGAGAAATAATGGTTTATTTTACACACAAGCTTATTTTTCCTCTTGGTTTCTCAGCAAAAGTGTGGCAATGAAAAGTTTGGAAATTCCCTCAAATGACTGGAACCTGATCTGAAAACGGCTTACAATGAAGAGGTTTGGGAACTGTATCCAGCCGCCTCACTGATTGTTTCTCAAGAATAAATAAAACCAGAATGCTACAAAGATAATGTAGGATGTTCAGCATTTTAAATAAAACACATTCCAGTCCATCAGCCTCTGGCTATAAATAAGAACAGAGGAAACATGTTCACCACCTTTGGAGCTGCCTGTAGATTTAGTGCCTTGCATCAAATCTTTATCCACCTCCAGTGTTTTTATATTTTGTAGTGACATAACTACAAGTCTACATTGCTGAGATTTTAATGTGACAGGCCAACACAAAGTGGTGCTTAATAGGAGAGTGCAAGAAAAACTGTTGAGTCTGTTGAGTTTGAGAAAACCTAAATATGCAGCACCAGCGTTAACACCCTCATCCGCCCTGCAGTGAGCCTCTCAGTCACACGATCAGCATCAAGCGAAAGCGTTCAAGAGTGTAATTATTAACTTTGCTTTTTACAGATGAGAAGAAGTAGTTCAAGGTGGACTCTTCTGTAATAACCGAACTGATTTATGAGACATTTATGACAATTTTATTGATCCATTTTGAGCACAAGAATGAAGACATACATTTCAAGAACATCACATTTTATTCAGAGCGTTTCGTACAATTTCAAAATGACATCTGACTGGATGCGTGCAGTTTTGTGGTGATTTACACAAAAACAAAAAAAACAAACAAAAAAAAGACTTAATTTGAAATTATCAAAGAGGTTATTCCCTGTTTATTTTTTTAACCTTTTGCATCAGCTTATGTCTAAAGCACTGAATTACTCCAATCAAACAGTCTGCTTTAAATCTTTCTCCGCTCTATCTGTCACACTCCCATCCCCTCTTTGTTTTCTGGTACAGGAATCTAGGCGTGTCGTCATGCTGTTACTCTCTTCTCAGAAATACCTTTCAGTGGAAAAACAGAAAGCATGTCAGGATACTGAGAAAAGGTTCCTATCATGTGGAAATGCATCAGCTGCCTTAGCTTGGGAGCAGACAGAAAGAGAACCCAAAGACTTAAACCAGAGCGAAGCTGAATGAGACCAAGACTGACCTGGTGCGTTGTTTCCGTACTGCTGAAACTCTGGGTTGGGAAATTTTGGACTTGGCCTCCGCTCCTTTAACTCAGGCACACTCCCTGGTAGGTTCTCCAAATCCTGCTCCAATACCGGGGCATGGCCTGACTGGGACGGCTCCTCCGGCTCCTTCGTCGACCCTATAGTCGTCTCCCAGGCAACTAGAGACAGAGAACAACATTCAGATGATCTGAATGAACATGAATGAAAATGCTTATATGTCACACCTAGGCAAGGTCTTCTTGTGAAATTAAAAATAAAATCAAAAATATATTTCACTAGACGTCTTTCCGTTCCTCTTGAAATGTATATGGTGTGAGTGCTGATCAGGTTCTTAGCATTTCCAGACATACTTCTCTGAGTTCAAGCCCAGACTGCAGCTGAACGACTCCGACACGTTCAAAGAGGTTTTCTGTGTGAGCCTTCCCACAGCAACTCTGAACAAAAAGATCTGCAACTCTGAATGTCTTTGTAACTTTCTGTGTCACATCTGATTTTAAAGCACCTACTTTCATAAGCCAATTAATGTTGTCACTGATGGAAAGGAACCCATGTTAATAATAACCTGTGTTTGAATTACACAACAGAATGTGTAATTCAAACAAGTGTGGTAACTTAGACAAATTCATTCAGCCGTTTTTAGATCTGTCACACAATTCAAGCCTTACTGGCAGGCGCATCGATCATTTACTCCGCCACCGTTTCTTATTTTCACTCTGACCGTTGCTGCACTGTCAATTGTGAAACAGCAGCTGTGGAGGTGTGATATGTTTTATCTATAGTGTGTCCTCAAGTTGCAGAAATATTTAAAAATATCCGGAGGAAACTGCAGAGTTTATGACATGGCAAACTAAAAAAAAACATTCACTGTAAGTTGTCAAGATGCGATTAGTTTAGTTGAGTTTGCATAGTTTAAAATACAGATTAAAAGATATCAAGAAAAATTTAAAAAAATTATTGCAAGAGGTAAAAGCCAAATGAGCGAATTTAAACCCTCAGTTTATAAATATTTGAAATACAATCAATGCAACATAAAAACACCTAAGACTATTAATGTGAATTTAAAACATGCAATAAAGAAAGAAAGTGAGATTTCTTCAAGTAAATATTGAGTTAAATGATGATTAAACTCTTTTAGAGAATGACCTTTAAAGGCCTTTAAAACTTCTGTTAACGCTGAAATAACAAATCTGCATCAGCTACAGAAATCTGGCACCAAGCATGCATAAATTGCTAAATGTGTGCTTATTTGAGGATGCTTAGCATCAAGTGTGACTTTCACATCTCCACACAAAGTATGGAAACCTCCTATTTAAAAAAAAAAATCCCATTTCACCTTGTCAGGAAGTTGTGCTATGTGATGCTCTTACTTTGCTTCCCAGCAGGTGCCACTGAGTGATGCCTCCCTACTTTCTTTCCCAGGAAGGTCAGGGAATAGGATCTTCTAGACGTCCCAGATGTGTTCATGTACATTATGTGTGTCGGTCCTCACCGCTGTTCTTATGTTCTACCGATTCTCTATAGCATTTGGAGCTGGATCAGTCCAAAAATCTGCAGGGAAAAGTATGTTAAAATCCCTGTGGAGCCGAGATAGATGAAAACAAACACAAAAAAAAACAGTTACCTAATATGCAATCAAATTGGTCCAAATATTTCTGTCCACATGATGAAATCTTGTTCAATCCTTTAAATATTAGCAGATGTCTCAAAGCTGACACAGCCAATTCATGCAGAGAGTGTAATCTGCCTCTCAGCCTCTTCCAGCTTCTGTAAGCGGCAAGCGGCATACTTCTTCTTTATTTAACATTTTGAAGAAACTATCTACAGTTCTCAGCAGGAGCAGGAATAGATCCATTTCTACTTGCATGGTACATGAAACACCATCTCCAAAAGCAGCCATTTTCCAGAACACACCATATTAAAACACAAATCAGTGTTTTCTTTATTATTATTCTTCCAATCTAAAGCAGTAGTGAGGTGGAAAATTAGATTAAAATGAGTTTAGATCAGTACCTGGTTGTGAGTCCCTGTCGGTGTGGCTCAGGTCAGTTTGGGTGCTGCTACGCTACAGAAAGACAAAGCCAAGCTAATCCTGATGCCTGAGCGGAACCAAACTCTCGACAGGGTTTAAATATTAAACTGCTCAGATGGAGTTTCACCAGCTCCTGGCTTCACAGCAGCAGAGCACGTTGGCAAAACAAACAAAAAAAAAGAAAAGATGCCCCCAAAGAGTCCTCAGGTTTCTCCTGTGTTACATCCAGATTGTAACTGGACGCTTTGTTGTCACTCTGAGATGTTTAGTGTTTACTCCCTCGCTTACTCGAGCAGGAGTCTTTTTATTTCAATTAATTTTGGTGGAAATGGCACATCTTTCTCTTTCATCAGGGTCAAATCTGACTAATTATCTTTCTTGAATAAAAAGGAGTTCAATGGAGTGTATTTTATTTTCACAGTCCATGTTCCTCCTGGAGATGCGGTACAAAAAGGATAGCCAGCTCCTCTTTTCCTGCAGCATCTGCTGCTGGTGCCTAACATTGCGTTCTTCTTCCCTGTTGTTTTTGGCTGACCTGGTCAGGGATGATTTCCTTTCGTTTGCTGACTAGGACTCATTTGTAGCATTTGGACCACAGCTGGAGCATCTGTTTAACACACATTGCTTAGCAGCAAATCCAACCCTGATGCCACTTTAATGAAAATACAGCTTTTCCTTCTCTTTACTTTTCTTTCCCCCAGCATTCAACCCTGCATTCTCTGTATTTTGCTCTGAAGTTCTGAAGCTTTTTCAAATAATGGACCAAAGTGTAATTTCAAAACTCACAAGTACTAATGACAACAGCGGAAAGTTTTTTAACTTGCGAAATGTGTGATGATGACGAGTTTCATCACTGAAGGTTTGCTAAGTTTGATTATTTATCATGACGACAAATTCTACCTGTGTTGAAACGATGTCGTCATGCAAATGCATCATTGTCTTGGCTTTTGTTCCTCTCTCTGTCAAAGAGCCCCCCTGTTGAGGCATGTATGAGGCCTGAGCTGCACTGACACGATTGTCTACCACACCTTGAAGTAAGCCATTACCTCACCACACCAAAACCACACTCTCTTTTCAGGAAACCCTGAGGTCTATGTTTATCTCTTCATGTGGATCTTGTAGAAAGTTTTAATAATAGACTCACCATAGGAAGCTAACCGGGTTTAATGTCGTTTGTGATAGCATCGGCTGCTTTTTATTACACTTAAATGTTTCAGACACTCAAAAAAAGATAGCCTATAAGTAAATAAGCTGTGTGTTTCTCAATTTCTGATTTCATTTATCAAGGAAAAAAGTTGTCCAAAGCAAAATGACCCAATGTGAAAAAGTAGTTGCACATTCGTGTTAATGCATAAATCAAACAGAGATTAGCAAAGTTGCCTAGAAATCTTCCAGTGCCGTTGGCACACCCAGAGATGATAAAAATTGACATCATGCCTTGATTGAAAGAGATGAAAAAGTCACTGACCTCAGAAAAACTATTGATCACCACTGTTTCATGGTTTTAGGAGTTGCAAAGTCTTATACCTGTGTCATTCTTTCCAGACCGATTTCAGAAGCTGATCTTGCTTTAGATGGGGGCATGATCTTTTTTCTTTTACTTTTTACTTAAAGTTTTTTTTAACCCACTTCGCACTGCTTCTATATAAGTAATTTCTTTATTCTGCTGGTTTTCAAACTTTTTTACATTGTCATTTAAGCAATACATTGAAAAAAACAAAAAAAGTTGTGTTTACTTCAGTTGTTTTCGTGTAGTATGACATTAAACTTATTAGGATAAACAGAAACATCTACAGCGATGCATTTTGCATGTGAGCAAGTTACATAATTAAGATGTAATATGGCTAAGTTATGCATATATGGCTTTGTTCAAACATAATTAAAGAGAAATCATTTGACTACTTAAACACTGAATCAGCAAATAAATAAGTAAATGCATTGATAAATAAATAAATGTGTTAAATCTGTAAAAATGAACTGAATGTTACAGGCGGCCCGTATTATGAGAATACAATAAGATCTCATCAAGTAGGTAAAGCATTTCTCATAAAGTCAGTAATCCCCATAACGCAAACTACCCACGGAAGTCCCAGATGTTGCGTATCCCTGTGATTTTCCAGAGGATAACATTTTTATGAAGGATCAGAACCTGGCGCTTTCCCCGCACATGTGTCTCGGTAAGCCGCGTGGCTGTTAAACATCTGCACGAGATATTGCGCGCAGATTTCTGCGCACTAAATGCCGCCGTGCGTAATGGACGGAGCTCCGCTGCGCTCCGGCTGTGCAGGGCGGACGCGGCTCAGTTCAATCTCAGAGGTGGAGCCTGGGTTGTATGGGCTGGACCCGACACTAGGTGGAGTTTAGCTCAGACATAAATACACTTCTTCTGCCCTTACATCGCCCCTGCAACCACACAGTAAGACTAACTTCTCCCCTCTGAGGCCTCTCGGTAAGTAAAAAAACAAAAGACAAACAAAACAACTGCATTCTGTTCTCCTGTTATTAGTATCTGACTTTAACTTAGAGTTTGTGTGTAACCTGAACTCTGTAAGTTTGACAAATTAACGGGATTGATGAGGGTGTGGCTGATGAGAGAGAGGAGATGTTGCAGGTTTTGCGTTTAATACAAATGCAGCGTTGTTACGGTATTATTACGCCACTGTAGTTCCCATTCAGGTGCCATGTGAAATTATATAAAACGGATGATGGAGTCTATAGAAGTCTGTCTCCATATCAAGCTGGGTGTGGGTGCGGCTGCGCAGCTTGCATATTGTTATAATTACAGCGTTAAACCTCTTGTAAATACAGTTCAGAAGGGCTGAATCTTTCCTCTGCATTCAGGTTTGATGGATTTGAATAAAGCTAAAAAAGAAAACATCTTAAATATAGCAAACCTTGCAATCTCATCTTAAAAACTTAAAAAACTGACATATTCTCTAACTTTGTCCTCTCCTCTTACAGACAGAACCAACTCTCCCAACATGACTTTCGTCCAAGCCTTCTTGCAGCAGACAGTTTATCTGGGCTTGCCCGATGAGTCAGTGAGTAACTCTTTAGCACTGTTTTAGTTGCTATGGCCAACCTTTCTGTTTTTTCCCTTTTTTTCCCTTCTTCCTCTGCGGTATGCCATGATGGAAAAACTGATCAGGCAGAAGGCGGCGTAAGAAAAAGAAAAAAAAACCACTCCAACAAAGCAAAGGAACTACATGAATGGGCGTAAAGAGGGAAGGAAAAGGTTGTAGGCCTAAAACAAAGATAAAATTAGAGCTGAAAAGAGAAAAATGAAAAGAAATCTGGACTTTTAAGGTTGTGTGAAATGAGACTGATGGCTGAAGCTCTGGGAGTGTGTGACTCAGTGAAGCAGGAATTTGTGCCCCTCCCTTTATAAACTTTGCAAACACAGAATGCTACTTCTCCTTTCTCCGATTGCTTAAAGTAGAATTAGGGAGAAGGTTGCACAACCTTTTCATCTCCCACAGTATCACTCAGTGCACCATCATGGGACTCACAGCCGCAGAAGTGCAAAAAGCAAGAATAAAGACCGTTGCACGTGTCATTTTTTGTGTGATCTTCATCCACACATGTAATACCCAATTGCGTTTGATTTAGCTTTTAAGCATATAAAGCTTTAAAATAAAAAAGAAAGAAAAACTCTTGCAACATACCCCCTGTACTCCTCTTTGCAGCAATCAATCAAATCAGACAACCTCACCAATCACCTGTGTTGCCTTTTAGCTCCTCAAGAACGAGGGAACGGTGACTGCTGCTCCAAACTTCAACCCCAGTGCAGATGCTGGAGTCCTGGAAAAAGCCATCAAGACTAAAGGTGAATTTTAAATACACAAATAGATGCTGCTTAGGTACATGTGAACATGTTTCTCTGGTCTTGAAGACCTGAGGGCTGTAGGAACCACTGCTGGTTTGAAAGATTTGGCTTTCCGCTGACCTTTAGCTGTGAGATTTATTTTTTATTATTTCAGATCTTGCTGTTATTCCTAGTTTAACTTTACATTTATTTGTGTTTTATTGTACTTTTTTTTAGTTCATGTTACTTTTAAATTATTTACAACACATTTTGATTTGGTTTTGATTAATAGATTTTTAAATTTAGAAATATTCTCTAATTTTAATGTATCTAAAGCAACTTGCATTTTGCATGTTAAGTTCTCTAAAAATAAAGAGTGATGGCCGAATGCTATTCCTTAAAACTAAAGAAAAATATCAACACCATCTTCTATGCATGATGTGTCATTTTAACTTCACCATTAAAATCATTATCTTAACCAATCGCACACTGCAGGCGTAGATGAGCACACCATCATCGATGTTCTGGTCAAAAGAAGCAATGACCAGAGGCAGCACATCAAAGAGGCGTACCAACAGGCCTATGGGAAGGTCAGAACTGCTCCGCTAAATTATCGGTGGCAGAAAAACACATAATGCGTCGGGCTATTTTTGTGCTTATATGTGACTTCACTTCATTTGTAGCCTCTGGAAACAGAACTGAAAAAGGCCCTGAAAGGAGATCTGGAGGAAGTGGTGCTGGCTCTGCTGAAGACACCGGCGCAGTACGACGCCCAGCAGCTGAAGCTGGCAATGAAGGTTGGTCAAATGCACAGAGTTCAGTAGATCCATTGAAACAGCACACTGATAAATAAATCAGATAAACGTTAAAAAATATAACTGTTCCACTATAACTAAACAAATGCAACATACAAATAAGTCGCATAAGACTGGGTTATGTCAGGAAATAAAAATGTATATTGAAATGTGTTTAAAGGTGATATAATGGAGCTACAACTTTGCACTAAAACCTGGGTTCTGACTGCTAATGTGAAACTTGCCCAGCACTTTCAGTAATATGCTGCCACATAAATAGTATAAAGTTATTAAACATTTTCTTAAATTTTGAACCTCTGATGTCAGAAAGACGTCACACTGAGTTTGGCACGGCACAGCTGTAAGCTAACTGCAGTGATGCTAACTCTTAATAGCACTACATGCCAAAATCAATGTGTTTCCCTCATTTTTGCTTACAAATGTGAGCTCTTAATGCTGATAAATAATTTATACATGCCACTTTTACAATGTTTTACATCTTTGGCAGTCGTATTAGAAACTGAACTCTTGACTACTTGGAGACCCATGACTATTCAGATCAAAGTTTAAAGTTCAGGACTTGGGAAAGCAGAACATTTCTTAATGTATTTATTAATATTCATCATGGCTTTTTGTTCTTTAATTCAGGACATACATAGTGATGAAAAATACATGTTTGTGAATGTGTTACTTTTGTGAGAACACATAAACAGGAAAACAAAAGTTTCCACACTTTTTAGCATCATAATGATGTCATTTCCAAATCAAATGAATACCCAAAACTTTGTGATATAAAATTCAACTAATGTGATACTATAACATTTCTGACCAAATATCGTTTTTCTGAGTGGGATTATACTTCCTCCTCCTGCAGCCCGAAGCTTCAGCCGTACCATCCTCTGTTATTTTTGTTAAATAAAGACACCCGCCTACTTCCACACATTCATTTACAGTTTTCTTAGTGGAAGGTGGAAGCTGGGTTGTTGGATTTGGGTTTGCTATGATACCAGGTATTTTTCACAACGCTAATATTTCTGCTCGCACATTCCTGTGTCAGGGTCTTGGGACAGATGAGGATACTCTGATCGAGATCTTGGCCTCCAGAACCAATAGGCAGGTCTTGGACATTAAGAAGGCCTACAAGGAAGGTATGCACCTAAAAAGCTTAGGATGAGTCTCTAAGCTATCCATCCATCCATTTTTTTGCACCCTTGTCCCTTGGTGGGGTCGGGGGTTGCTGGTGCCTATCTCCAGCTGGCGTTCCGGGCGAGAGGCGGGGTACGCCCTGGACAGGTCGCCAGTCTGTCGCAGTCTCTAAGCTAGTAGGCAGTAAATATTTGGAGAATAGCTTTTTACGAAAAGTCTGAAATGTTTTTACAAGGTGATTTTTATATATTTTTTTATTTCCTAGACTACAAGAAGGATCTGGAGGAGGACATCAGGTCGGACACCAGTGGAGACTTCAGGGCTGCCCTCCTTGCTCTCTGCAAGGTGTGTCCTTCGTTTTAACCAGAAAACCTCTGAATGTTTCCAGGTTTTACAAAATTTATACTTGATTTCAGATAAACCTTAATTTTTCTTTTGAGAAATTATATCCAGCAATGACCATTTTTGAGACGATGGAGGAGTTAAGGTTAATTCTTGCAGAATAGTTTTACTGAGTAGCACCCAAAAATAACAAGTTTGACTTTTAGGTGTTTTTCTCCTATGCTTCATGATAATAGTCAAATATTTTCAGGAAAAATCTGAGTGAAGAAGAAAAAGGGGTTGGACACAGTGCTTGTAGACATTTGACATCTGCCACATATAATTAAGACATAAAAATGTCTCTTGTGCAACGCAGACTGAAACATTTACAAAAAGACTTTGTAACACTTAGCATATCATAAATACAAACAGAATTTCTCTTTCCAGTGCTTGCTACTTTTATTTGACAATGAGCAAACAAATAAAACAACATCTAGAAACTAAAGAACTTGAGAAAATATCAACTTTTAGATTATTGTTTTATTTATTATTTCATAATTATCAACAGAAAATAAGATTGAAATGAATTGCAAATCCTGTCAGAAGTACTCAAACAATGCAAACTGATCTCTCACAAAGAGATCTGGAGACGTAATCCTTTTGAGATGCTTATAACTTGAGTGAGATTTGAGTTTAGCAAATGGTTCTTAATTTCTATTGATATGTTATCAGCAAATAAAGTAAAAAAATGTAACTTTCATACTGTATTCTTACATTTATCTGAATATTCTGCTTGCCTGAGCTTTATATTTTTTGTATACATAGTTTTTTTCTCTCCTTTTTTTAGGTTGATAATGCAGATCAATAAGTGTCTAATGGTTTAATGTGCTGTTGCACGTCGTAGGCTGGCAGGACTGAAGGAGTCAATGAGCAGCTGATTGACAGCGATGCCAGGACTCTGTACGAAGCCGGCGAGGGGAGGAAGGGCAAAGACTGCTCTGCCTTCATCGAAATCCTGACCTCCAGGAGCGCCCCACATCTCCGCAAAGGTCAGTGTGGCAACCTGCTGAGTAAGATGTTTTCGTCCCTTTCAGAGATAACACTATTCTATTTCTTTCTTTCTTTTTTTTAGTGTTTGATAGGTACTCAAAATACAGCAAAGTGGACATGGCCAAAGCTATTGACTTGGAGATGAAGGGAGATATAGAAAGCTGCCTCACAGCAATAGGTGAAGGCAGATACTTGCGCTCTTGATTTTCAGTTACTACAGAAATGGTTATAACCACTACTAGAATTAATCTTGAGACATTCTTCTGAATTGCAACAGTGAAATGTGCTGGAAGCAGGCCGGCGTTCTTTGCGGAAAAGCTCTACTTGGCCATGAAGGTGCAGTCTGTGTAGCAGCAAAGTTCTGTCTACTCTGTGCCGGCTAGCAAAACATTTCCTAATTCTTTGCTTTGCTCTTTCTCCATCAGGGTAAAGGCACCCGCAAAAACTTCCTGACTCGCATCATGGTGAGTCGCTCTGAGATCGATATGAAGCGGATCAAGGATGAGTACAAGAAAAACTACGGCAAAACGCTCTACCAGGACATTCTGGTGAGCAGACGTCTACTGATGATAACAAAACATGACATTTTCTTCTATTATGTCGGACTTTACATATTAAGATGGATATAACAGGCCATTCAAAACTTTTAGAGTTTAACTATTTATCTTTTACCATCAGGATGACACAAAAGGAGACTATGAGAAGATCCTGCTTGCTCTCTGTGGTGAAAACTAAAAGCCTGTCTCTGGGACCAAAGTGGAAAAAGACAAAGATCTCCAATGATATTCAGCAGCTGTGGAAAATCCCTTATTATTTTTTGACATGTATGGTGTCCTATGCACTCGTGGAAGACTGAGAAGACGTGTCTTTGATTATCATGACATTTAGCAATAAGCAAAAGATTCTGTTGAAGATGTCACTGCTTAAATCCTCCCTCAACCGCAAAATATTTTGTATCATGGCAGCAAAGGTAGCACATTGTGCTCCTGGACCAATGCTTTAGACTGACTTAGCTTTGCATCTATTTCCAGAGGCTAAAAAAGCTTAGGTCTGATGTATGCAGGCCAATCATCTAGTTGTAGTAAAATCTTTGAAGGAGCTTTAACATCTGCAAATAAAAGCTTTTTTATTGAATAATCTGATTGGGGTCTTGCATTTATATGCGTGCATACATATGGTAAACCAATGTGCTCTGTGGTTGAAAAATAAAAAGAGGCACATATGCCTACATGCATAAATGTAACCTTTGTTAAACCTCATTGAGATTAAAAAATTTACGTGGTATAATATAACGCCTAGATGTTGAAAAATGCTCTGCTTGAAGCAGTTGTAGTTTTTCATGCTGGTCTAAATCCACGAGATGGCAGTATTGTAATGTCAATAATGCCGGTTGCGGGGAAACTTCAGAGAAGAAGAAACAAAGCCTGTCCGGCTGGTTATCCGCAGAAGGGGGATGGCTGTTCTGGAAGCTAATACCTGGCAACCTCAGGACCCAGCCCAGCACTGTAAACAAGCGGAGGACACTCGGCGGTCAGCTCAAGCTTCAAGACTCAGCGTTTCTCTCTGTATGTGTGAAAATACCTGGAGCAGCCGCAGAGCTACTCTTTATTACTTTTTTTTGTTACAACAGCGCCTTAACTAATGCTGACACGTCATATAAACGTGTTTTAAAGTGTTAACCCGGTGCACATCTAGCCCGCTAACCGAGTCTTAGCAGTTTGTCAAAGGTCTATTTAGAAATGTCACTGTGCTTGTGTTGTGGTGATGCGCATTGAATGATTAAAACGCGTATTTAATTGTGATACTGAATGAGCAAAAGGGTGTCTGACTTTAAGGAAGCCGGCGGGGTAACGTTACTAGATGTAACTGAGCTGTGCAGAGCAGCAGTAAAACAGCAGTGAGCAGCCAACCTTATAAGGCTGCTGGAAGGACTTAGCTACCTAATACATCATACAGACAGAGTTCACCTTGACTAACCTTGATCTTTCCATCTTTGTTTCTCATGTTTCAGGTCAAAACAGTTGCAGTTCACTCGAAGCACACCCTTTAATGTGAATACTTGACCCATGGACCAGTTCAGAGTCTGCTTCACCCCAGAATCCCTTTTGGAAGTAGATCATGAATGACAAACTCGTCTTCCTGGGCCTGCTGTACTTTGTCCAGGGTATTCCCTACGGTCTCCAGTCTTCTCTGCTTCCCGTGTACCTGCGTGGAGCCGGCCACTCTCTCACACGCATCGGTTTCACCAAGATCCTCTACTTTCCCTGGGTGCTGAAGGTACTCTGGGCGCCTTTGGTGGACCGAGTGGGAACCAAGCGTCGCTGGCTGGTGGGGACGGTGTCTGGGCTGGCGTTGACATGCCTCTCCAGTGCTGCCCTGGCTCCAGAAGCACACATCTGGGGTGTGGCTGGGACTCTGCTGGCCATGAACACCTTCGCCTCTGTTCAAGATATTGCTGTAGACGGGGCTGCCGTCGGGCTGTTGAAAGGCCGCGGGGAGCTCGGACTGGGCAACACGGCCCAGGTTGTGGGATACAAGGCTGGATCGGTGTTTGCTGGTGGTGGGCTCCTGGCTGTGATTGATGTGGCTGGATGGAGCTGGATGTTTATGCTCCTGACATTTGTGTACGCTGGCGTGGCTCTGTTTGTGTGGGGGGCCCCTGTGCTGGACGATGAGAGCATAAAGCAGGCAGATGGCGGCAGGAGGGGCGGGCAGGGAACAGAGGCTATGAGGCCGTGGTGGGTGTGGAGGAAATTGATGGCAGTGCCCGGGACACCTTGGACAATCTTGTATGTGCTCACATACAAACTTGGTAAGTCTAATCACTATGCAAATGCGTTTCATGTTTAAACAAGTACAACTTTACATAGCAGTGGATGTGTGTATGCAGTGTGTTCTGCTTAAACTTATTGCAATGAAGTCCCCCGAGTGTCAATATTTCATTATGTTCTTCAAGCACCTTTAACTTGGCTGCATCAGACGCCACTCAAAAAGCGAGTTCAGTGACCAAACCAGTGCTGGTGGTAATTTATGATGAATTCTCTACAACCAGCCCCTTCCAAGTTTTAAAACCAGTAGGATTTGACCCATGAGCTGAACGATAAGGCTGACTACTACTAGCATATCCAGGCTCTCTATTTTCGTATTTGGAACAATCTTTCAATATGTTGACAAAAAAGATTGTTTCATCTAAGAAAGATGTTTGTTAGATAAAAAATAATCATATGCGTTAATTGACTTTGTTTTTACTATTAAATGCCATTTTGGATTTTTTGGTCAGGGTTGGTAGTCCTCCTCTTCCCCAGCTGGAAATTTGACTTGAGGAGACCTCTGCTAATTTTTCCAACTTGAGCTTGGGAAGCTTCTAAGTAAATACTGAATTGAAAGCAACTTTTCATCTCTTTGTTTTTATCATAACAATATCAACTCCCAAGTTTAAAGGGCAATTTCCCTTTTCTATTATAATATTTCTGACTACAGTGATGCCTGTAAAACCTTTTTTTTTAACTGCAGTTATACCTGTTATTAAAAGTCTGAGGAAACCACCGTTTTATTCTACATATTGTGAGGACCCACAAGGTTTTAACTTTGATTATGTCAACTTAAACATGTGAAGAAAAGTCCTGATAAGAAAATCACAATCTGAGTAACCATTGCATAGAGACATAAAACATGTTACCTGGTTTTTATTCGTTCTCCGGCCGCTGTTCCAACTATTCATGAGGTTTTCCTAAACTAAATAACCAGATTATTTATTATAATAAATATCTGAATTTCTGAAAAGATTAAAAATAATTTTGTATAGAAAATGTTCTTGCATTGATTGGTTCTTCAGTATTTCCATCAGACCAATGAACTCTACATTATTCCACCCAAACAAAGTCAACCATCTATGGTTACATAAATCCATCCGTGGTTTTTGCATTTGTGTCATGTAAAACCTGAAGAACATTTACAACTAAATAAATGGAAATTTGAGTCTCAAAAATATACAGCATTTTGAAATTAATTACGAGTGAGAATCCTGTGTTCAGATGTGCATCAAGAACTGAGAAAGGAGATTGATTTAGCCACTAGATCACCACTAGATGTCACTGTTGGTGTTTCGGTAACAGCTGAACACAGCCGCCAGTGTATTGCTGAAGTGTGTGGAAGTAATTGTTGCAAGCCAGTTTGTTCTGTCTCCTGTGTGAACACCAAGAAATACAGACTCTGGTCAGATGAAGCAGCTTCTGGTACTTGGAATGAGCACAGAAAGTTACTTCACAAAGCGCCAGCAGCTTCTGTTAGTTTGCTAACATGTCGTCAACAATAGAAAGTTAAAATCTAAGGTGGTCCCATACAAGTTAAGCTCGAGTGTTTGGTAAGCGAGAGTTAATATGACCAGAGTTTGGTTTTTGGTAGCAGAAGGGGATTATGTGAGGATTAGAGCGTCTTTGTGTCTGTGGCGTTAAGAAACTGAAATAGAGGAAACCAGGCATCTTTGCTGATGTGTATTTAAATGTATGTGTACAAGTGGGTGGTGGGAATCCAATTGTCTCCTCAGATTTGCACAGTTCCTTTCTGTGTATGGGGTATGGATGCATACAGCTTTGTTTTTTAAACAGTGTACATCAGGGTGTGTGTTTTTTCTTTTTTTTTTTTTAGTGTTGAGGTTGGCTCAGTAATCGGATAATCCCCTGCAGACGACACTGCTAGACAAAATATGAAGACTGGCTGGACCCCCTAATCTGTCTAGGAGCAGCTCCCCCACCCCCATGCAACACTCTCTCTGATCCATGAGCGCACACATGAAGGCACACAACACACTATTGGTTGTTGCTCAAGAATATAACTGTTATCAAGTTTAGCATCGTCAGTGCACTTATTGGTTTCCGTCTGTGCAGTCATCACATTACAGAGTTTCCCCTTTTTGCTATATAAATGCCTCCTATCTGTGCATCCCAGTGCAATCTCTATATATGCATCTTATGTTTTAGATGAATCTTAAATGTGTGGCCTATGTGAGACGGTATTGTTTTTGTTTAAGGGGGTATGGATATGTTTGTGTGAGACCGGTAATCTGTCTGTCTGAACAGCCCCCCTCACCAGCCCAAACACCTCTCATAATAACACGCATATACAAGCACAAAAACCCCTTCTCCCTCATCTACCACTAATGAACTCTGAGTTTGCTCTGCTTCCAACTCTGTGGCCAATCATTTGCTGCCTCGTGTCTAAACGGTGACCCTTGTGCCATCTGAGGCCACCAGCTTGGTGGGTGAACTGTCTGAGTAGACCGACAGACGAGGGGGAGCGAGGGGGAGAGAGAGGCCGCCCAGGAAAAATGGGAAAGGAGCCAGGGTAGAGGCGAACAATGAAGGCCTGGAGTTGCAAATACTTTTCCAAAATCTCATCAACCATGTTTTCCCAAAACATGGTAGACATGGTATAAGATTCTCAAGGTACAACAATATTCAGTAAAAATAACGCAGTTTCACGGAATAGCTGTATTTACGTGGGGTGCAACGGGATCTCGTTGTACAAAATCTCAAGACATTAAAGCATCACTCTATTGTTGAAATGCCTGCCACCAGTCAGTCAGAGTATTTTCGCCTGATGAAGTTGGGACAGAAGATGCCCCAGTTACTCTTAATTCACTTGATGATCAGCATTTTTGGACTTCCAGTAGGAATTATAAATGGCAATGGTGAGAGAGCACTGGAAGTTGTTTAGATACTGAAGGAGGCACAAAGTATCGCTATAACAGCCGAAGGCTGTACATCTATTGGTGCAGCTGAATTTATACAGATTCATGATAAAATTGTTAATAAGGTGAACATTAACAGAAACGATAATAGAAATAATGAAGAGAAATATAAAACAGCAATTTACTGAGATATGGTGCTGCGTTAACCTTTTTGGGTGTGGGTCTTATCAAAATATCTCAAACATGACGTCCTCCTGAATTTTTCCTTGGTGTTATTTGAAAAAGTCTTTCTCCGACTTTGCCATGAGATCAAGGAAAGGTCTGTACGTGTGTTAGTGTAGCAGCACCACAAACCTTTTTAATATATTTTAGTAATTGTGTTAATTATGACTGAGATGCTCATAAAGTACATTTTAGTTTTAATACATCATTGTCACATTGAAAAGATAACATCTGGAGCATTTGAAGTTGCACAGGAACCAGAATGTGAAAAATGCCCTCTCCAGTTCTAACCAGACCTGAACATCTGACGAAGTTGGAAAACCATTCAAGTTAAAGTTGAGTTATTTCAACAGAGAAAAAAACGAACAGGGTCTTGGAACGAAGACTGGGGAAGAGGATGAATTAATAAACACCCACCACATGGTTCCTCCAGCAAGGCAGAGAGCTGAACTGCAAACAGACTTGGCCTTGTTCATTTACATGAGCACTATAAATGTCTCCAGGTATAGGTCAGTGTGTTCACCTACCATGTCCACTCTATCATGATAATGCTGAGGCAAATGATGGATTGACTCAAAAATGCTTGGTGCTCCATCAAACTGTGAAACACACTTTGATCACCTTTGCACATCTTTTTTTTTATCCTTATGCTGTACTGTGCCACGTTAGAAATGCTGATAAATCCTAAAGGTGACAAAACTTTAAAAAAAATCATTTGTGTCATTCCCTAACCAGAAATGCCAACCCAGTTCATCTGGACCCTCTTCCTGACATGTTTTATGTTCTACTTCGTCAGCAAACCTAATTTAAACGGATGGGTCATTAAAAGGTTTAGCTGGACTTCATAATGTGTCTCTTGCTTCAGAATACATGGATAAATGCTAAATAATGTAAAGCACTTGCATTGATTAATTGGTAATAATGATAATAAAAAAAGATGTGGCTTGTTTTATTAGCAGAATGGTAAAACAAAATCATATTATAGTAGTTGGACCAATAAAACCTAACTTCATATTACATGGGTCATTCAGTCAAAAAAAACCAATAAGAAGAAAATCATACCCAGTGGCCAAAAAGGCTTGGTATCTGCAGAGGTTATGTAATCACTGTTACCTGATGTTCTGGTCTGCTTGTTCTTGAGTCCTGAGTGCCATAAAGAACTCCTTCTATCCAAGTGTGTTACAAAAGGCTAATATGCATTAGAGACTGTGAAATTCCATATAGGCAGGTTTTATGCATGTATGAAGCTGTCTTCATTTACTCTGTTGTTGGCAGAGAGTGCTAATTTTGTTCTGCAAGGTGACTATGTGTCCTCAGTGATCTCCCCTGGTCTGTCAGTCCTTCTGTTTAAGCTGCTACAGGAAGGTCAGGTCCTCGCCTACCTCGCATCATCTTAAACTTTTCATTTCCCAGCTCCACTCCATAGGAACTCCTTTGCACGTATATACACACAACCTCAATATTACATCCATGTGCCTCATACCCATTGAATGTATTACCCTAAAATCACTTGTGTATGAATTAGCTTGCCAGATATTGTGTTGGCAAAGAGATATTAGTGTATTACAATAAGACATACAATAGCTGGTCAAACTGTCTTTTTAGGCTGTATGTGGAGCTACATGCATCTGATTAGAGTGTAACGACGTATTATGACTAACAATCATACAATGACACCTTTCAGTGAGCACTTTATTTCAGTTTTATTCAGGACTTGTAGTTTAAGAATGGAAAAAGTCATTAGACCGGTGATTTTGAGATAAAGTATAATTTTACAACATAAATTAAATAAAACATAAAAAAATACTTTTTTTTACTAGATTTGCTCATGATGTCTTGATGTTCTAAGTGTTTTGGATCAGACTAGTTAAAAGGGAGGTGTTGAACTCTTTGGGTGTGACCTGGAAGAGGTCCCATCTGGGGATTTTGTGTTGTTCCTAGAGGACTTCAATGCCGATGGAGAAACAAAGGTCTTAGCATAAGGGAGGTGCTTGGGTTTCGTAATTGTATCGCCAGACCTGCGGCACAACATCTTTGCACTCGGGTGAAGAGACAGATGGGCTGATCACCACCTGGTAGTGAGTTAGAACCATTGGCAGAGGAGTCTGCAGGACAGACTTGGTGAACCTGAACAGGTGGTTTGAGGCGAGGACATCTGATGGTGATTTTCAACTTGTACCTCCAGGAGAATTTCTCTCATGTCCCAAGGGAAGTTGGGAACATGGTATCATATTGGGCTACGTTCAGGACGGTTTTGAAGAACTGTGGCCTGAAGATTATCGGTGGTTGTCATGGAGGCAAGCACAGGACCTTCTACATGTCACAAGTGATGATGTTGGCCATCAGTTGTTCTTGGGGTTTAATGCAGCAGCTGACATGCACTGGGTGGCCAGGAGGACTGATTTGTCTTTGGTTGCAGAAGCAAAAACCTTTATAAGGGAAACATTTGAAGATGTTATTAAGAGAGATACTGTATTTGGTTGGCCTTATTGAAAACCCATTGGCAATTTAGAAAAGAGGAAATATGGACCAGTCCACCTATGCAGGTGCTCGATAGGGTTGGATGGGGTATCTGGGTGGCTTTTAATTGCTATCTGATCCTTGTATGCCCAAAGCAAGAGCCGTGTCTGTATTCAAGCTTGTTCCCAGTGCAGACAGAGACAGCCTGGGCTGCCCCTTGTCACCAATCCAGTTTGTGGTGTTCATGGACAGGATCTTAAGGTGCAGTTGCAGAGAATAGATCCATGGCCTTTAATGCCCACTGGAGCGGTTTGTAGCTGAGCTCAAAGTGGCTGGGATGAGAGATCCTCTAGCTTTGAGGACATCTCCACTGTATAAAGATGAATTGTCCTTTGTTACAAACTACAGGAGGTCCTTGTTGCCATCAGCATCTACGACAACTCTTTGACAAACATTGGATGAGTTGCAACATAAAATTTTCATGTGGGATTTTTGAATTTGAATTTAAACTCAGTGCATGTTTTACCTGTAGCTGTCAAAATGTTTATGTTAAGGAGCTTATCCTCGTTTGCGTCAAGGATCATCTTTGTGGCAAAATTGCTCACTCCATCCTTTTTTTTGTGCCACCAGTAGACAGGCACAGATCGATTTTACATGACTATTTCTGACTCTGAAGTACGACGGTAAGTCAGTAAAATAGATGTAAAGTTATCATTATGTTTACATATTTCCTTCTTTGCTATTAAAAAGTGATTTTTGGCACTGAAAAACAATATACATTTTATTTATAATTTATTTTCCTTTCATTTTTTATTTATTTCTTTTAGCTCAAGAACTTATTATTGTTTTGTTGTTAAAGCCAAGGACTGAAAAGTGTTTTACTTTGGGATGTCCCACTCGGGACTTTTTTGTCTCTGATGCTCAGACACATTTTAGATCAAGCATTTACGGGTGGGGGGAATCCTAATCTGACACTACATAAAAAAAAAAAAAATAAATAATTTAAAATCAATGACATGTATTGGTTTGAAAACCCCCTAAATTATAAGGTAAAGATGATCTGGTTGAAGCTTCAGTAAATTTTAAACTTGCAGAAGATGTTGACAGGCACAGCAGTTTGATGAAATGTCATTGTTCCTGGTGAGGAACATTTAGTTTGTTAGAAACATAGATTTGTTGCAGCAAAGCACACGGCCTAAGTACAGTTTTGCAAGCCGAGCATACAGTAATTGGGAGCATAGTCTCATTTAAAGAACCCTGCATTGTTGTTGCAAAAAGTTTAGAAAATGTTATTAAATGTATGTCTGTGCTTACGAGCCTTTTAAATAACCAGGATCAACAAAACACCCCCTTCCTAATGCTTGTCGCTCTTTTAACGGTAAATAGTTTTGTCTGACTGTGCTGTCTGTAAACACAGTTTTCTTTGACCCTGCCATCCCTCTTCTGTTTCCTCTTCACTAACCTCCTAACAATGTCTCTGTTCAGCTTCCCCTCCTCCTCCTGCTTCTCTGTCTGCAGCCATCTTCATCGCTGAGTGCTATCTTCTCTCCTGCGTCATGTTCCGTTTGTGTCTTCCTGTTCATGACTGTATGATGCTCGTTTGCTGCATCGGTTTTCTCCTATTAGTTCTCTTTTCCTAATTGACCTGCTGCTTTTTCTATCTCATTAATCTCTTTCATTTTTTGTGTGAGCCTCGACTTGATCTTCTTCACTGATTCCCTTTTTATTCTGATTTCTGATGTATTTTGCTCTTCCTTCTTCTTCACTGTTTTTCTATTTACTTGCTTAATATAATAGAGTCGTTGCTAAAATAGACAATTCTTGCTTGGAGAATAGTTAATGGGATAATCTACTTGTTCATATTTGTCTATTTCCAAACAATACCCCATGTGCAAATAAACATTTAGTTGAACGTACAGAACTTTGAACTAAACAACAGGCATTGAAGAATCATGTCATGTTTATCTTATTAACAGAGTCAAAATATAGAAGAAACATTTTTTTTTTACATATTCGCTCTCCTTACATAAGAGGAAGAAGCTATAAATGCATACGAGTAAGTATGGCCACCGGTGGCGGCGGATAAACTGTCCTGCAGGTTGTTTCTCCACCATTCGTAAGGCTGCAGCACACCAGCAATCTTGAATTTGTACATGCCGAGAGGGGCTGGATGTGAGCAGCGTGTACACAGGTGTGACTGACAGTGCTAACACCTTCCTCTTGGCTCTCATTGGTTGTTCAGAAACAAGCAGAACAATGGGCTTCTGCAGATTGCAGTAGGACCACAGCGTGGAGTTCGAGTTTTGCACAGATTATCTCCCATCATATTATATTGTCAGCACCCACTGACAGTTTTAACAGATATGTAAAATATTTTTGTAAAAGACTCCTACTTCAGATTTAAATTGACTTTCGCATCTCAGATTAGACATTACTATTACTAAAACGGCAGATTTCGTGTCTTCATGAAGTCTGAGAGATGGAAAGCTCGGAAGGATAAAACAGATCAGATGTCCAACGTTTCTTCTAGCTCAGTGGTGGGCAATCCTGATCCTCGGGGCTGGTGTCCTGCAACTCTTGGATGTCTCTTTGGTCCAACACACTTGAATGCAATAGCTGAATCACCTCCCAAGTGCAGTCAGGTTCTCCAGAGTCCTGCTAACGACTTCATTATTTGACTCAGGTGTGTTGAAGTAGAGATGCATGTAAAAGTTGCAGGAAACTGGCCCTCTAGGCCTGGAGTTGCCCACCCCTGTTCTAGCTCTTAGTCTTGCTCTTTCTCGCTCTCTTGCAGCCTAGGTAAGACTTAGACATGTCCCAACATGTAGCAGAAAATACAGTTTACCTTCAAATATCTACGTTCTTACTTTATGTATTTTTCTAAGCATTGATACTAAAAATGTCTAATTTTGAGTCTCAGCAACACTGAAGAATGTCGAACAAGAAATGACGGCGCCTAATATGGTGTGTTCACTGTCCGGAAAGAGATCAGATTTTTGAGTTTTGCAGTGTGTGTTAGTTGGTAGTGATTCTTTAAAAAACACCACACACACAATAGATATTCAAATTTTGGGACAAAACCTTACATTTTAGCTGAAAGCAGTGAATATTTGTTTTTGCAACATTTGTGACATTTACTCAGATAACGAGTTATCAACCTGGGTGTCAGTTAAAAATGTTATAGCATTTTGAAAATGCATAAGAATGATGAAGTCATTTTGTTAATCTTAATCATCCTTTTCCTTTAAATTCTCTTCTTGTCAGCGTATTCGGAAAGGTGTTTGTTGGTGCTCAGGTAAATCACATATTATTTATTTTTCGGACAATAAAATACAAGAGGGCTAGTATTTACGTTAATGTTTTCATTCCCTTATTTATTTTCGCTTATTCTACTCACTCCTCTCTGTTCTTTAGATCTGTTGTCGTGATGAGAAAGATCATTGTGAACCTGCAGTGTCTTCTCTTTTCTCTCCGACTTCATCTCAAAGGCGAAAAACAAAACACACTTGTCTATCGGAAGGCAGCTGTCCTCTCTGATTGGTTAAATTAACATTTATGACAGACTTCATGGCACAGTCAGTCCCGTCTGTATGTTGAGCATGTGTAATCTGCCAGCGGTAACACATGAGTGACAGAAGTGAGAGACGAGCGTTTGCTACAGAGAGAATCCGCATTTCCTCCCCAGGTTTCACGAAGGTTGTCACACCATTGTTACAGCGGTGACACTCTAATTCTGCTGCTGCACTCCCAATCACTGGGAGTCTGTTTCATCTGTCTTTTTTTCCCCGTCTCTTTCTCTATTTTTGTTTGTCTCCTGGCTGACTGAGTGAGTGAGTCGTCGGTTGTGTTGCGTCGTCTTTGACAGCAGTCTGGGAGCCAAGCTGTCACTCACGCAGCTCCTTGGTCCCACTGTCTTTCTGAAGTCAGTCTCCATTAATATAATAACACTGTGTAGTCGGCACCACTGAATATTTTACTGTAATGTTCCGCAGAACATTACCCCCACACTCAACGCCACATAGAAGAAAGTCGTACTGTCTGACAGAAACTTTTTATTTTGACTGAAAGGTCTTTGTGAGGTCTGTTTCATCTGTGGAAGTTTCTGTGTTTTTTTGTTGTGTTTTCTCTTTTGAGCTTTAGGAAAAGTGCTAGGCCCCTTTTTGATAAAGTGACTGAGGGTATTCTTTTTCTTGTCGGGCATCTATTATTGACACTTTCCAGGAATAGGCCTAGGTACGCGGCACATCGACGCGATTCGTTTATACCTGCAGCCGTCATCCCCGGAAAAAAGTGTGTTCTTCGGGTTTGCAGGCTAAACAGTTTGCTCCAGCCTCCTCGTTGCAATCGACTTTGATATCTTTTATTGTCGATAAAAAAATCGGCTTGTTACGTGAGAAACAAAACCAAAGTATAGAAGTACATCTAAAAAAACCCAAATAATTAATATTATGAAAGAAAGTTCATATTAATTATATTAAAGTTTTTTTGTCACTTATTTCAACAAGTGAAACCTATTCCTTACACACAGAGTTAAATATTTCTTGCCTTCACCTTTTGTGATTTTAATTATGACTTAAAGGAAAATAAAAACTCTCAGATAATCAAAATGTTATATAGGATCAATAAAAAAGGGATATTTTAAACAGAAAGGTAAAGCTTCTGAAAATCGTTTTCATTTGTATACATTCAGTTCTTGGTTAAATTACAGCAACAATGCGGTGTGGCATGGAGGCAATCAGTCTGCAGCACTGCTGTGGTGAGGTCCAGGTTTCTCAGCGGCCTTCAGGTCATCTGCATCATTGGGTCTGGTGTGTTTTATTATTCCGTACATGTGGAGTTTAAGAATTTGAATATTTTGACCTTTTACCATTTAAATACTTAAAAAGATTTTGCTTGACAATCCTCTCAAGGCTGCAGTTGTCTCTGTTGATATTGTTCCTTTTCTAACCACACTTTTTCCTTCTACTCAACTTTCTATGAATATGCTTGATACAATGCTCTGTAAGCAACCAGCTTCTTTAGCAATGACGTTTTGTGGCTCTCCCTCCTTATGGAGGAGGTCAGTGTCAACTCAATAGCAGTTTTTTCCTTGACTGCGCAGCCTACTGATCCAGACTGAGGGACCATTTAGAAACATTTGAATGCATTACATCTATATCACTTTCGGAAAGGAGGGACAGATAAAGTTGGAAGTTGTTTTTCTGATATTAACTTGAAAAGGCAGATTTTCTCACAAATAAGCTTCAAGCTTGTACTGCTGTCCAGCTGTCTTGTTCTGATTTTACTCTTTTCAGTCTCTCATCTCACTTCTGGTGCCTCTTTCCCATGTGTCCCTTTCTTTCTTTCTTTCTCCAGGTGAGCAGGGTGCTGTGACCATGTTTCCTCTTTTCCTCCTGGATCACCACATGACAGCCAGAGAGCTCAGTTTCTGGAACGGCGTCGTCGCCATGGGCTTCTCCATCTGCGGCTCGTCCCTCGGAGGCCTCCTGCTCGCCCAGTTCAGGTAGTCTTCATCAACAGTGAGAAACCACTGATGATTGTCAAAATTATGCACTGTTGATTTAAGACGCTTGAACGGCATTATAGATGACCTTCAGTATCAGCTAATCTGTAGGGCGTATGGACAAAAACATAAAAGTTCTGGTGGAGATAAAATACCCGAAACAACGGCAACCATGCTAAAAGAATTCAAAGTGATAAAAAATGTGTATGCTGCGCTCTCATCATGCAAGATATTGTAATCATCTTTACCTTCATCCTCACCTTATTCATCATGCAGATTTCCCCTTTAACATTTCTTCATCACTTTTGCTTCACTCTATTGGCTTGCGTGTACGTACGTGCTTGTGTGTGTGTAGGTGTGTGTGTGTGTATGTACTTCTCTCTTTCTCTCTCTGTCTCTCTCTCTCTCGGGGTGTGTACGGTAATTTAAGTAAACATTGCCTTGTTTGAGAGCTCAGGGACCCCCTGTGTGGTGTGTGGTGTGAGAACAGCATGAACAGCAAATCCTTTACACACACTCAGGTACACGCAGAATACGCATAAAAAAACACACACATGCACACACGCACACCCCCCTCAGTTTGCAGAGACAATATAGATGTAGCTGAATGTAGGTATTAGATTTCCTGACAAATGCTAAGTTGTTAGACTGGCTTATTATGCTGTGAAGGCTGTGAGGAGTGGAAACCTCTCAGTTGGTTTTCTAACTGATGACACACTCAACATATACATTGATTTCAAATTAAAATGATAATTTATCTATTCTTTCTGTTAATCTAGATTTTCATCAGTTTATCTAGCTTTACTTTTGTTTAGTCTTCTAGTGTTAAATGTTCATTATAAGCAAAGGTTTATTGATATTTGAGAATGTGCTCTTCCATTATTATGCCACTGCCAATATATTGCTTGAAAGGCCTCAAAACAAGAGTTTTAGTGTTTATCGCAATAACCTCTGGGACAATTTATCATCCAGTAAAACTTATCATGACACCCCTAATGCAGAGCACTGTGAATCACAATATACATTTGAAACACAGATATGCAATGATGTTACAGAGGTAGGAATCTTTACATTGTTTTAATTCCAGCAACATATCCAGATGTTGTGTCTTTTAAAGTGAAGCTTGTGTGCTCTTTTTCCAGCTTCACGTCAAGTTGCATCATGTGATCACTTGGCAGTAAATGTTCTGTGTTTCTCTGGTTAATGTCGACTTGTGGTGTCTTTTTTTCCCCACCTGCCCATATCTGTGTCAGTATTGTATGTGTATGCTAGCTTGCCCAGACCTTTGTTCTCTGCTCTCTCTCTGTCTGATGTCAGCCTGTTTGGTTCTTTCCCTTCGTGAAGGAACACTAATAAACAAAGAGGAAACCTCCAAAGGCCAAACTTTTCTAAGGGCTAAAGTGCTTTGAAAAGATGTCATTATGATACTTTGCCTTTTGATCCTTCGCGCTGTCTCCATCTCACTTGTACTGGGAGTAAACTGTTCACACACCACTAAAGGCAGAAAACACTTGGAGCTATGTCATCTTATTGTGTCATTCTTCCAAGGAAACAGAGATATTTTGTGGATTTTTTTCCCATCTAAGCTTGAATCCACCAAGATGTCTTTTTTAATGAGGAATGATCTGAAAATGACCTCATTCAATACCTGTAATTTTTTTTATGTATGAGGTAAATGTATATGCTGAGCTCTCATACAGCATGCAGCAAATGACTTGATGCGTTTGTAAAAAAAAAAAAGGTGAAATATTGATAGGTTGATTCTTATTGTTCCTTATAAACAAGGCCAGAGAATTCTTGGTGTGTTGCAGTTCCACTTACTGTCTCCAAACATGTCGCTATACTTTATGGTGCATTGTTTATAGAAATCAAACATCCAATTAATTTCTATTCAGTTTATTTGCGTTGAACAATTCACAATAAATTACCTCTCAAGGCAGCTCACAGCTGGGCACAGAACTGAATATATAGCAGGTTGAATTCATATGTAATTATATGGAGTCAAGTTTAGTACAAATGCATATCAAAGCAATCCAATTTATTTTGATACAATACAACCATATAGTCAGATTCCCATCCAATGCCTGCTTGGATCTAAATTATGACACCTGACAACATCAGATAATCTAGAGTCAGAATTTCTGTCATCATTTAGTAGCGATTGTATTGAGCCGTTGATGCTGCAGCAATTTCCCACCCAGAGCGAGTTTGAGGTGACGGTGGAGGGGAGCAACTTTATTTTAACTCGAATAAATATCCGACTAAAATAGACTCACAATTAATAGGCTAAAAAGAAGAAAATAGATCAAAATGTAAAAGCACTAGACCTGGAGTACTTCCTATGGGACATAACAACAAAGTTAAAGGCAGGCATTTATTTGTAAATGAATTTATTCACCTCCTAGCTCATGGCTAACACACAGCTGCACGTTTCTCCTCTGTTACTCCTGTTGTTACTGTCCAAAGGACCGGTGGACCAGAGTTTATGTTGTTGTTCCGATGCAACGTTGAAGCATTATCTGTTCTGTCACATTCGTTTTGTAAAGAATTGTGTGAATAAAAACTACTGTTCAAAACCACAAATGCACATTCAGTGATTTTGTATTTATAAACATCGACAGTTTTAGATGGTAGCCTTGGGTTTCTCTGAGAACTGATATATACCGTATTTTCCGCACTATAAGGCGCACCTAAAAACCTTAAATTTCCTCAAAAGCCAACAGTGCGCCTTATAACCCGGTGCGCCTTATATATGGACCAATATTGAGCCACAACAGGTCTAGCAACTACGGTAAGCAGCTGCCGACTTCATTTTCCCCGTA
>CAEGAF010077149.1:0-18027 GCA_903067075.1 Micropoecilia bifurca
CGTATTGCTGCGTTTGAACTGTCTGGATGAATCGCAGCTCCTCTGTGTGACGTTCTATTTACTCCCCAAGGAAGAAAAGTTTCAAATGAAAAGTTCCTAGAGTGTAAAATAAACCTTCCAGATTATTTTAGAAGGATGATTGCCACTAGTGACTTTCTGAAAACAATTATTTCTGAAAAATTTTCTCCGCTGATTAAATCTACTCAAACTAAAAGGTGGATTTTTCTATTTTTATGTGCAACTTTAAGGTACAATAGCAAAAGATTTATGTCAGGAGGTTTCATGCATCGACAGCAGGGATTAAATAAAAATGGAGGAAATTTTGCAGTTCAGAAATGGAGAAGTAAAGGAAGTAATGTACACACACAAGCAAAAAGGTGAAATAAAACTGGAAAAATCAAGCAAATTGCTCTTTTTCAGTGTAAATGTTCCCCTTATGACAGAAAATACAATTATTTAAAAATATTTGTAATTTCAGCGCAAAATGAGCAGAAAATCTGAAAGGAAATAAACGAAAATAAGTAATGCTTTTATTGTTTATTTTACTAGGACCATTTCAAACAGTTAAAGTTTAACTTTCACAGCTGGTTCTGCTAGAGAAGTTGTATTTTTGTGTTGTGGCTTTACTTTTGATTCTCATTTCCAGGTTCCTTTCTCCAAAAGTTTCTGAAAATAAAATGTCACACAAAGGTTTTTTGGCAAACATCTCATGCATCGAACAAGATAAAACACCCAAAGTAAAAAAAGCAAGTTTCCTCTCTGACGATCTGGGTTATCATGATGACACAAACAGATCCGAAACAGTCTGTTGAAGGCGAAGCGGCTCGCTCACAATGACAGAGATGAAACAATCAGACCGCACATGAGATGTGAGTCATATGTTTTAGAGATGGGTTTTTATTCAACGTTGCACTGACAAAAAAAATAAATAAAAAAAAATAGGGAAGCCAAAACTAATTTGGGGTTTTTGCATCCCGAGTTAAAGACGTGTGACAGAGGCGGCGGATCGATGTGCGTTCTGGGTTTTGGGGAAGTAGGACGAAACACAGAGAGAAATGAGCAAATCTGAACCACTACACGCTTCTGGAAAAGTCTAAAAATAATGACGAAAATGAAAATTAAATTAAGTAAAATACCGATTTGGTTCAATTTAATGTTGACAGTTTCAGAGTTTCAAATTATAACAGGAAGTGAAAAGCATGTATTTTCAGCTTTCCTATAAAAGTTAATCAAGCTTCTTCAGGTGCAAACTCTCAGTTGGAGAAAGAAAGATAGAACTTTTCCATGTTTAGTTTGGTTAATATGACATATCTGTTAAATTTAAGGAAAGGCCAGAAACTCTAACAATGTAATTAATGTTGGTCAATGCACATCTTACTTGTAATCTTAATTTTATGGCTAAAATAAGAGCGAAATTTCAACCACACAGAAAATGTAAGTTTCTGTTCTGACTTAACAAAAAACACTTTTGCAGCATCTGAAAGCGTCTGCTGGATCAAAAATAACCAACTACATACAAACAGACTTTAACTTTAAAGTTAAAGTCTCAAAGTTTGATAGAGACTTTGAGACTGAAAACGTGAACCAGATCAGCCTGAGTTGAGTTTAAGTTCAGCCTTCAGGTTAAAAGTCAACAAACACACAGAGAGACTTGGTGCTTACAGGATCGGCTGCTTCCCTCTGCGCCGGCTCTCTGCTGACGCGCCGCTCCGCGGAGCGAAGCTCTTGTTTTGACAGTTCGAAGAGAGACTCATGTCAGCGGCTCTGATGTTCAGCTATTGCAGCCTGGCTGTCAGAAGCATCAGTGTCCCCGTCTCTCTCCTTATGCCCAGTCCCTCCCTTCCTCTACTTCCTCTCTCAGTGCAGCTAAAACGAAAGAGAACGGTGGTGGGGGTGTGGGGGGTGATGTGGGTGAGGGAAGGTCACATTATTTTTTTTTGTTTTGTTTTAAATCTGCCATTTACCATCCTCTGACCCTGTGACGGTTCAGGATTCACTCGCCCAAGCTCACTTTGTCTCCTTCCTAATCGCGTTGAGGACTCGGCCCATTTCCTGGACGTGTCGATTTGTTCTGGCAGCACAAATCAAATTTCCCAGCTCTTCATCATCTGTTAAAGCCGCCCACCTCTCCCTGGATAATCAGACATGGAAGCCTCCTTGCAAGGGAGGAAGGCTTTCTGAAAGATGAGGGGAAGTGAGGCAAGCAGATTTCCTTTCTCATACATGGTGAAGTGTCACCTCAGCAGCCACACATAGAGATGCAAAAGCGTTGATGGAGTTTTACTTCTTTATGTTTTTTCACTTTCCAATCAAATGTTCAACGTCTCGCCATGCATAATTGTAATCAATTGAAGGAGTCCGATGCATTTGTTTGTTCCCTTGTCTTTGCACAACGGCTCAAGCTCTGTCAGATGGAAGGAGGGAATCTGTGAGCATCAGTTTTCAAGCCACAGATTCTGAATTGGTTTCAGGTTTGGACATTTTCTGATAGTCTGATCTTAGAGAAGAATAAGCTTTGATCGAAGCCACTGCTCTGTAGTTCTGAAAGAACAGCTGGTTAATTACACACAGCTGAACTCTATTTCCCAAATATGTGTTTCTGAATGCAATTAGCAATTTTTAAAACTTCAAAAATCAAATGCAGGATTTGTATGCTTTGCCGAGGATAATCATGTAATTGTTTTTATGTTCTATTGGATTCAAAATTAAAAACTTGCATTAAAAACTTGCAGAAATTTAGTTTTTTGTTTGTTTTTGCATATTAACACAAGCTAGGGAGTATTAATTATAGTATTTTTAAGAAAATAGTAAACTACTTAAAAGCCTAACTGGTGCAACTCTACTTGAAGACTTTTGAAGTTTTTAAGGATGAACAGCAGCTTCCCTGTCCGGAACCACAGACAGGATCTGAGATTTTAAAATATGAGCCAATTAAACGAAAAAATATTAAATATCAGTATCAGTACATATTTATATTTTAGTTTCTGAATTTTCTGTTTAGAAACCAGTCCAAGATGCTGAACACAAACTTCCCTTTGTTTTTAATTGCCGCTGTCATTACAGGTTTTGTTACGATGCGCTGCATCAAGACGAATCTTTCAACTCAATGCATTATTCATCACATGATTCGTCTCCTTCAGACTCTGTTGCCAGGCAGAGTTTTCTTGCCGATGCTGAGTCACTGCAGCTCTTTATGATGCCCGTCAGAAAATCCAACCAAGACTTGTTTCTTCCAAGAAGCAAACATCTGCACACTTTTCCTCTGCAAACATGCTGCACGACTCAGGACAGCAGATCCGGTGTCAGTCTGTCCTTGGGGACAAACCGGCCTTGTCCAAACATTTACTAGAAGAGCTCACAATGAGTATTTACAACAAATGTGGGAACAAAAAGGCTGTTTCTTAAAGTGCAAAGCAAGCAGCAGACTGTGGGGTGACGAACAGGGCAGCGACTACAGCAGGTGTAGTTTTATAGTTGGAGAAGATGGAGGGCTGCAGAGTGCTGCAGGGACACTGCAGCCCTCTGCTTTTACAAGCAGGCAAAAAAAATATATATTTAAAAAAAACCTTATTTACTGATGCACATTTCTGATGCTTTTTACAAGAAGCCTGCAAACCAGAATAGGTTTCAATATTTTTCTAGTTATTGATTTATGATGCAATATTCATCGGAATAACGTTAAAAAACATAATGACTCTTTTTGTATTAGAGGTTTTTCATCTCTAATAGTGGGCTAAAATAAAAACATGCAATGTTTCAAACTGTCTTATAAAATATTCGTCAGGCGTTTCTTCAACTTAAATCTCCTGGAAAACATCTCAAAGGTAAAGAAAAGCTGCCACGTCCTAAATTTGCTAAACTGTAAAAAATTATAAACCTCTTAAAATTGGGTTTGTCAAAGACAAAGAAGGTAAATTATGTCCGGTGTTGATGTTAGTAGAAGCTCTTCATGCTGCATCACAAACAATAAATAATAATACTGCCTCTGAGGAGACAGTAAACACGAGCAGATGACATTACACTGCAGGATGTTGTGATGGAAGCAGAGCCCAATGGAGAGAGATTTTTATGACCAAACAAGAATTTTTCTTCTAATTCTCCAAATAGTTTTTCTCGGTTTTGGAGACACAGCAGCTGAGACGATTCTGAACTGTGTGGTCGTCACAAAAGAATCGAGTGAAAATGTGTGGTGGGAAGAGAAACAACTTCATTGGTTGCCATGCCTCAAACAACTATATTATGCTGTAAAACCACAGATCTTGGTTAATCTAGAGATTCACTTGTTGTCAACTTTTCTAAAGACTCAAAAATCCAAAAACTTTGAACCACTATTTTTGTGAGATTTGATACAATCTGGATTCAGGATCCATTTGCATTCAGACTGCATCTTTCTGTCTGGTTCTGTCCCGTTCGTCGCTGTGCTCATCTCTCATTAAAACAGCGCTGTCGTTTCTGTCGCAGCGGCCAGCTTCACTGCCGATGCAAACGTCTCCTTCCGAGACGGAACCACAACAAAGCAGGAATACGTTACAATCAATAGCTTTCACTTACTGATGGAAGAAGACTTTCTTCAGGCTGGTCATAAGGAGATGCATCCCAACTAAAACAACAGTTTGCTTTGGTGGCTTGGGGAAAAAAAATCCAACAAACTTTGAAACATGCAACAGAAAGGAAACAGAAAGCAAAAAAAAGTGGAAAATATTTAGCAGCGGGAGCTCGGCTCCATTTTCCCACGAAGCCTGACCAACACTGAAGCTATTTTAAGAGGAACGTTTTTTATTTTTTCACCCAGGGGGACGGTTCTCTGGGTACTTACAACCACCCCCATCTCTAATCTCGCTTTCTTTTTTTGCTCAACCCAAATATGATCGAATCTAAACAGCATATCTGCCAGTGAAGTTACCTGATCCTGCCCTCCTTCCAGCATCCAGTCATGCGATGCTTAGAGAAATATCTTTAGTTTTTCCAGAGAAAGGAACTTTCCTCTGCGTTGTGTCATAGCATGTCATACAAACAGGCCAGAGGTTCAGTCTGATATCTGACACCTCAAAGGAGAGATGCTGAACGTAGCTGGAAAAAGCTTCTGACTGACACTACGAGTACAAAGAAATGCAAAGAAGTGCGTTTACTGTCCAACTTAAATATTCAAATGAAAACTTGCAAAAATGTTTTGCATGAATGCATAGAGATGAGCACCAAGCCATCATCCAAATGGGTCTGGATGTGCCACACACGCACACACACGGAGCACAAAGCCTTTAAAGACTCTGACCTCTGCACAGATGCCCTCCTCAGGTTTCCCATTCAGACTTCCGCTGGGAGGAAATCATTAATGGCACATCGAGCTGCCAGTTTTCCACCCGGCGGCAGCAGCCACCACGCCGATGATCAATCGGCTCAGATGAGCCCGGTTAAACCGGCACATACATGCATCAGGCATTAAGCAAATCAATGAAAAGCAGCATGGGAGACAGGAAGCGTGGCGAGGAGTCAGGAAGCTGCTGCAGCTCTACTGGAACATCTAGTGGCAGATGACAATAACATCGAAATCAGGAAAAGGTTTAAGTTAAACTCAAGGCTCCAGCACTGAGAATATGTTTTCTGACTTAATATGAGTTTTCAGCTGCTCTTGTTAAGGTAAACGACTTCTACACGTTTTACACAACATTTTCAGGTCAAACATGCATATAAAACTGCATATTCAATCTAGAGACTGCAGGCTGCATTTTTTCCAATTACCACAGAGATTTCAAACCCATCAGCAGATTATAATCTCTGAATCTGATCAAACCTTCATGTTGATTCCTGTGACTAAAAATAGACTGAATAGAAATCTATGAGAAAATTACCAGTTTTCCTGCCTTAGATTTATTTGAGAAATGTGTGATCACCATTACTGGTTTCAAAACTCACCGAATAACTTAAAGGAAAATAACAAATCTTCGCACGTTAAAATCGCATCTAGGTGTGCAAAAACGTTTTAAATTGTCTGAACATTTATCAACTTCAAAATTGTTCCACTTAAATGAGATCATGCAAGTGTGAGACTTCCAGACAGATGGTGGCGCCAAAACACAAAGATGGATTAAAAAAAAAAACACCAGTGAGGAGAGATGAGTCATTTTCTCAGCAACAAAAATAATTTATCTCTCAGGAAGAACAAGTGTACAAAAGCTGCGTCAATATTCTGGTCAGAAACTCTTTCACTCATCCTTTTTACATATTATTTTAAATAATTTTGCTAAAAGACGCAAATTCCCACAACGTCCCAACAGCTTGCACAAAAAGTTAAGCCCTTAATGGTGCAAACGAGAGCAGCTGTTCAAATAAAGTGTGGCTGAAATCATCAACTGTAGTTATCAGGATGGAATGATTATTAAAATATTTGTCAAATAATTTGGTCATTGATTAATTGTTAGCTGCAGTGTACAGATTCAAAAGGCCATTTGTTCAAAGAACAACCCGAGAGCAGCAATTAAGAAAAAACTGCATTATACACACGTGTATATATATACATACACATGTAAAACTCCTATTAATCACTTTTTGTTACCATATTGCACTTTGCACAATAAAATATTTACTTATTTCCTCATTTCAAAAATTAAATTTAGTTTTTTTGCATCTTTTAATGCATTTCTATAACATAAAAAAGGTTTATGTGGTTAAATAAAAGATCTGCAGAATGTGTCAAATTTTTGTATCTGATCAACTTATTAACCATCAGAAAAGTTGATAGCTAAAATAACTGTTATCCCCAAAATAAACACTGAAAACTGATTTTATCTCAGAGGATTCCGTTTGTTTTGTTTTGCTGCATGGCTTCTGAATAATTTAAGACAACACTGAGGCTCTGGGGAAAGTGAAAAACGGCACACATTAGCAAAAAGGTGTGCAGATTTCACAAACACATGGATATGAATAAAAAGGTGATTGTGTGGAAAGTGAAATCTACAATCTGTTGGATAAAGTATTAGATTTACTCTCTGCAGGCCAATAGTGACAACATGACCAAGAGACAAACTCCACCTCTACATCATGTGTCAAACTCAAGGCCTGCGGGCCAAATCCGGCCTGCTAAAACTTTTTATGTGGCTCTCAAGATTCTAGACTGAACACTAAGTGAGCTTAAATATGTTATGTTAATATGTTAATTTAAAAAATGCAATTTTTATCTGTTTACTGCCAAATTGCTTTAATCCGTCCCTCCAGTTCTTTTTAATTATTGTTCAAATTCACACAAAATCAACAAATCCTAGCACTTCTTTTTGCTCTGAGAGTTTATTGTAGATTTTTCTCAAAAAATTGTCAAAAACGTTCTTACTTGTACTAAACAGCAGCCTCAGTCTTAATTGATGTCTATAATAACGATCTATACAGCTGGTAATAAAAAGTTGCATCTACAGTAGTAAATAAGCACAAATATCAGAAATATTTCCAAATTAGTACCACGAAAAAAAAACTGGGGACTGAAAAGATGTCCAATAATATCATTTAATTTTAAGAATTCATTAACATTTTAACAATTTAACAGGTTTTATTGACACATTCTGGCACAACCGGCCCTTTAATGGCGTTCATGATCTTGATTTGGCCCAAAACAGAAATGAGTTTGACGTCCCTGGTTTAGACGGAGGAAACTCTGTTCTAATATAGTCAGGACTTGTTCAAACATCCCATCAGTTTCCTGAGTGAACATGAAGGCCTGCTGCTGCTGCTGACATGACGGTGGATCGTTAGTGTAACTGACAGGAGCCGCAACGCAACATTCCTGCAAGCTGCACCGAGGCGAACAAACAACCTCAATCTGATCCTTTAGGTAAACAGTTATTATTTTCTTCATTTTTTAGACAATTATCTAAAATATGATTAAGTTTGATTCAACTACATTTTTTTGAAATGTTAATTTGGCATGGCACTCATGGTTAGAATAGCAAAGCATTGTATATACATTTTTTTCCCTTTCCACTTCAATACTACCTTAGATTAGGACCAATAGATGATTATGGAAGTAAAGTAACTGAAATATCAGAAGTTTAACAGGGTAGATGTTACAGTAAAAAGATGGCATTTTGGGTAATATCACTCAGCTAAAGAAAAAGCTTCAAATCCTGAAGATTTAAAAACATAAAAAAAACACAAACATCTGACAAACATCTGAAATTAGCAAAACTGATGTTCTGTCTCTAAAGAAGCACTCGTGACATCCATCAGTACTTTCTGAGTAATTTAACCTAAACAAAAGAAAAAAGGAAGAAATAGAATATGAATACAAGTAAAACAGATTCTAATAAAAAAGTCTCAGTAAATAGTAGGTTGTTGCTGGCATGTCACCAGAGCTACAGCAGCCGTCTGAGTATAAACCAGGCAGAAGCTGCTGCTATTGTCTCAGACATCCAAGCTGGACCTGTTCTCAGTACAGCATGCGAGTGAAAACATGTCCAATATCAGTCAGGAAGATAAGGCTGTTACAGCTGTTAACGAGACAGTTGCAATTATTTCTGCGCACCAGCTAGAAAACAAGCAGTCAAGATCATTCTGCAGAGTTTCAGCTGAAGTAAGACCTGAACCAGAGACGTTATGTTGACCGTTAACTGGTAGCGCTGACCTAACCATTGAGAAATTAAAGAGACATGGCTTAGTGAGCTGAACAGCTATGACCAGGTTGGAAACATTTGCATATTCATCGTTTATAAAGAAAAGGTGCAGAGTTGGAACGAAAGGCTTAAAGGCACGAAGGGATTACAGTCTAGAAAAAAAATTAAATCTATAGCTTTGAGGTATGACGAGATATTAATTGAGCTGTGCGTTTTATTTTTGATCTTTATTTGATCTTCAGTCTCTGGTGTGGGTGAAAGCAAATGGCACAACAAGACGCACACCTTGGATGTAAATGTTGACCTCACCAATAGACAGCTGCATGACGAAGCAAATTCAAGAGCCAACAAATCTCCTTAAGTTATTCTGACCAAATGTTTATTCAAAAGCAGGACAGTGTAAGTCATAATCATTGCATTTTGTTTCACAAATTTAAATTCATGTTTTGACTAGTATTTCAAAATTTGAATGTTAATCCAGAGTTTTACTCACCAACGTCATTAAATGCTTGAAGTTTAAGGAGAGAAAATGCAAATTTAAGATTAATCTTCATTTGACCAGACCTGACTGCCCCAGAAAGCTTCCCATCCGATCCAAGGAGAGGAGTTCATCTCCCAGTTCTGTGAGCTTTTCTTTAATTATTATTTATTTCCATGCTTTTTCAAATTAATCAAGTTAATCTTCGGATTGATTTCAAATAAATCCTGAATCCTGACAAATACAAGGAGATCTTCTTCTGCTACTAAAGTTGAATAACTCTGTGGACAGGAAGTTGACACTTTCACTGTTAATTTTCTGCTGTTTTGAAACTGATTTATGAACATTAATACTGGCTTCAGAACAACGGCAACTTCAGCAGCTTTATGGTCCTAAAGTCAGAACCCGAAGCTTAGAAATAATTGGCATTTCTATTGAATGACATAAAATCCATGGGCGGCAAACAAAGAGAAGTAGGAGCAAACAATCACAACCCCTCTCTGATTAATTAGCTGTCAGACTTTTATATTAACCTGATAAATACGTTGCAGCTTCAGGCTCTTGGGCTTATACAACAAGGAGACTTTGTCCTTTGCTTCAGAATAGAAATAAGTGAAAACTGTAGTTCATTCACTGACAGAAGATTTCCTATTGCAACCAAACAGTAAACAGTTAAAATAGGTCATCATTAGGCTGGATGCATAAATAAATAAACACTTTTACCCAAGGATATTTGATCCATTAATCTGAAACATGATTTATGTGTTTTCTTTGTTTTTTTCACACATGGTTGCATCCGACCACAACACTTTGGTCTTCATTTCTGTGTCGGCAGCAAAGTGGGGTCAGTTTTCTACCTGAAGCAGATGGTGTGCCAGTCGGCGTTGAGGGCCTGCAGGTACTGCTCATCGTAGATCCTCTCTTTGCATCCCGCGCACTCCGGCAAACTTCCTCCAGCTGCAAAGACACGTGGGAAAATGGGATCAAACCCTCACGGATGCGAGGCTTTATTTGGGGCCTCGGCCGACCCAACAACGTTCTGATTGTGTCCGCGTTTGCATGAGCCGCTTATCTGGCTTCCCATGCAAACTGACCCAGCTGGTTTATGATTCGCCTGAGGAGGAGAGTGAACACACAACAAGCTGCACTGACATCACTCCTGGCTCAGCTGTACGAACACAGCAACCAGGCCTCTGGTGCCCGTCTGACTTCTGGGTAAACTGGTTATGAGCTGGTAACGGTGTATTTATATTTAATAGCGTGAGAACCAGGAATAATGTGGTGATGTTTCAATTTCCTTAGTATTTAAGCTTTCTACTCCAACGGAAATATAAAAGATAAATTATTAAATTTGCTGTGAATCTTCAGCGAAAAAAATTCCCTGCAGTTTTCTTGTTTTTTTTTTTAAAGGTTACGTCATAAACGTAGAAACCAATCAAGAGGTTTTCTGGAGGTTAGATTTTGAAAATGTAACTTTCAGAGGAGGTAACCCTGTGATTCTACAAACCTGCTTTCAGGGGAACCTTGAAAGTTTTCTGAAGTTTCTCTACTTCAGAAGTTGCCCTTAAGCATTCATGTAACACTTCTTAAAGGTGTTGTATACATTACATCTGGGAAATAATAGCAAACCTTTCTTGGCAGTTTCTAAAAGACTGCACTGTCAGCTTCCAATTCATGCTTCAGGGATGTTAGGAATGGTCCAAAAAGGTTCTTTAAAGATGAGATTTTGAAAGGTAAGGTTTAACATTTGGGGAACATTTAGAGAAGATTCAGCTCCACACAGATCACACAGTTGCATAATGTTTCAGTGAACCTGTAGGATCCTCTGAAGGTTACACTCTGAAACTTGTAGAAAACATGAAACCATCTATAAGGTTGCAAGTTGAAAGTTTTAGTTACTATTTGCTTGTAGTTCAAAAACTTTGCACTAATTTACTCCATTTGTTGTCTCTGTTGGTTTCTTCCTTGGATATTCCAAATGTCTTCCAGTTCTAGTGTTTAAATGTTCAATAAAACGTAAAGTTTATTGATCGTTGAGAAAGTGTTCTTGCATTTTTATGCCATTATTACTATTATATTAATTGAAAATTGTCTCAAAACAACAATGTTGTCATTTATCACAATAGGTTCTGGGATAATTTATCATCCAGCAAAATTTATTTTACATCTGTCCCTGTAAAAAGTTGTATCTACGCTCCAATAAACCTGTCTGAAGATTACTTCCGACAGGTATCTTCAAACTATCTTTTAGGTAAAGTCCCTCAATATGTGCCATTAGTTACATTGTGAAAGATTTAGTTTCCCCTCAGCAAACACAAAAGTAACTTTCCCTCTAATTGCTCTTTGGATGACATCCCGGAAGTCAGAGGGAAGTTAATCTTTATTGAAGCTTTATGGAATATTATAAAAGTTCTGGTCAGACTTCAGAAAACTCATTCAGGACATTTCTGGATGATTCTTACAGGTTACACTGCGACTGTAGAAGCCTCTACAAAACATTATCCGATGGTTCTCATAAGGTTTTATGTTCAATGTTGAGGCGAACTTTCAGAAAACCTTTAGTGAAAGAGATTCCCTGCAGATTCCAGTAAAAAAAAGGCATTTTCACAGAGAACGATTTAACAAGTTACTCAACAGGAGACAAGGTAAGATACGGTTCCTACTAAAATGTTTCCAACCACAGGTTTCTTTATCAGTCATCACCCATCTAGCAAACCATCTTGCATCCAAGTTCTCCATTTGTTTTAAGAACGTTGCTTCCTTTTATTTTTGGCAGATCGCAACAGCTAATGGGATAAAGTAGCATTAATGTGGTCGCTCATGTATTATTGAAGACCTGAGATCTTGAGTTTGCTCAACAGCTTTCCTCAAAGTTGGCAATCTGCACAACACAAAGCAACATGTGCAAACATTAACCTGACCTCTGTGTTGAGGGTGGCCTACAAAAGGGCCGTTCACGGCTCCCTTCCTTCTCACTAATGAGAAAAACGGGAAGAATAAACACATTTGGATGAGTTAATATGTGAGGCATCATTCACTGCAGAGGAGACATTGGCTGCAGCTAAAGACAGGAGACTTTGGAAGACGTCCATTTCTTTGAAAAAAAAATTAAGGAAAGAGGAGCTTAGTGGTAAAACATCAACTAATATAATAATGGAGGCTTAGGGTTACTAGACTCACTGGTTTCTGAAGTCGAGTGTCTAAGAGTTATTCTTTCTTTCCTCCATTTGTCAAGATGAGATAGCAAAAGCAAACAGACACACCCTTAGCATGAGCTGTCCAGGTGAAGCTCTGGTAACTCACATGTCTTGCAGAATCATTGCAATGCAAACGTAAAGATGCAAAGTCTGCGTGGCTCTATTCATAGAACATGGGAGGACAGGACTAACAGTCTAATACAAGAGGGACGGATGAAAAATCTACAACACAACCAAAATAAGCTCATATTAAACCTAAAGGTCTTGTCTTTTCACCGTTTTGTTATAATTCTTCCAATCTAATCATAAACAGTCATGTTTTTTTTTACTGGTTGCACATGCAGAGTGAGCTTGGTGCGAGTCTCTCTGATGCACACAAACACGATGGACGAAGCATCAACTCGGCTTCAGAATCAGCGCCAACATGCCCCAAACAGCCTCCCTTTGGACGAACCGCTGACTCATCCATATCTGATCGGGTGGATGTCAAACACAACAACACCAACCCGGCATTCACCGCCTCTCGGTCTGCAGCCTCCTCTCGCCTGTTAAACGCCCTCACTCCCCCCCCCAGCAGCTCCTCACCTTCCTCCTCTCCCATGCGTTCGTCCTTCCAGGTGCAGCAAAGCAGCATCAACCTCATTCACGTTCCTTTGGTCTCCTCCGGAGAACCTTTGGTCAACAGAGAACCGGTGACCGACGTCCCCCCAGCGGCTCCACCGCAGCGCGCGCTCTCTCCCTGCCCCCCCCCCCGCCTCCACCCCGGTGCTGGTGCTGTTCTGTGCCTCGGTCGGTCCCTGCAGCCGCGGCGGCCCACGCTGCTTCCTTCTGCCCGCTGCTGTTCGCTCGGTTCTCCGGCGGTTCATTCAACACATCCGCCGACCAATGGAGTGGCAGAGCCGGGGAGAGGAAAATGCAGAGGCTGGCCAACCCGGAACACGCCCCGGTTAATGAATTCAGGATTTGTTTCCCATCCGGTGGGAGGGAGAAGAAGAGAGGGATCTATGTATGGCAAGTCGTTGTGACATATAATCTAATCACTGCCTTGAGATGAAATAATGCTTCATTGCTGCTACAGTCACAACAGAAAGACGCACATCAATTAAACGAATTAGATGAAAGCAAGCGAGTATTCATATAAGGTACATTCTGAAAAGAAAAAAACAAAAACTGCTGCTTTTGACTGGAAAGTTTTGAATCGGATTTGAAAGATCTACACCTTAAAGGAAAAAAATGGCTTAACGTAAGTCACCATCCAAGACCACTGTAGTTATATCAAGTTACTTAAAATCATCCAGAATGTAACCAGTTATGCCAATAGGAAGAAAACATGGAGGCCATGTGTTTTTATTTCAAAAGATTTTTATGTAACATTTTTCCAGTCTCCAGTTCTTGTAGCAGTTTTAAAAATACATTTAGCTGTGCTTTTCTGACATTTAGGACCAAGTTTAAAAGCTTTTGTTCATATTTTTTTATTTGAAGACATTTGACAGAAATTATGTTATTGTAGCTCACCAGTTACACAACTACAGTGTGAACATTGTACAGTTCCACAGGAGCCCTGCTGCAGATAGAAAACAGTCAGCTTCTTTTGCAGGATGTGAATCCAGGGTCAGCGTCTGTCCCTGGAGAGCCTCAGGAAACAGCAGCATGGCTCTATCATCTCCATCTAGGACACTAACTACAGGACTTACACAGTGATTTGCAAAACTATTCATATCCTTTAACTTTTTGACATAATTAGACGGCTTCTGGAGCTATGATGTAAACATCATTTTCCATTCATGCAATACTTAAAAGTCCCAATTATTCCATTTAAGTTTGTGGTTGTGTTGTGATAAAATGTAAAACAGTACTTTTACATGCTGCATTGATGATGTCACGACTTTGTAAACTTCTATGTTAACTGACGCATATCAGAAGAGAGGATATGTCCTCTGACATTAATATAAGACATAACTAAATAAATCTGACATTCTCTCGTTATTGTGGCATTTAAAAAAGAAGTAATTTTGCTATTCCTAACTGACCTAAAATAAGCTTCAGACATTGAGGAAAAGAAGGTGAATGTGTTTTTATTCAATATATGTAAACTCCTGGTTTCAACTAAATACTGGTGTAAAACAACCAATTTTATTAGACTTCAGAAAAATTTGGAAAAGCTAACATGGTTTTGATCAACTGAGTTGTTCTGGTGTTTAAAGAAAGAAGCAAGCAAACAAAAAGAAAACAACTTCTTTAAACACATTTATTTTGTTATCTGTTAAAGCAAAAACATTGCCAGGATGTCTAGGATCGAGTCGCATGTGTCGTGGAGATTGTAAAAAAAAAAAAAGTGCAAAACCACACCGTTCCTCCTTCTGAAAACAGTTTTAAATAAAGATGAAGAGCATCCCACCTCACATCTGACATGGTGCAACCCGGCGAGGCTCAAAGACAGTTCTCACACAGCTCCGAGTGAAAGAAACTGAAGCCAGCTAACATCAAAATTAGTCAAAAATACAGTACATAGTTACACAAGGAGAGAAGCGGTCACATTGGCAACAGCACTCAGAAACCTTTGGTCAGTAAAGCCTGATAAAAGCAGCTCAAGTAAATAATCAAGAGGATTTTTATGCCTCACATAAACACACATCCTCCCCCATTAAACAAAGCCTGTAATAATAATTAGTAACAGAGGATAAATGCAAAAAGATTGTTCTTGTTTTATGCTTTCCTGATAACGATAAAGCTATGAGTCCAAACACTTATAACAGGCAAAAAAAACAAAAAAAACAAACATAAATGAGACTACACACTCAACATTCAACCACACATAAGGTCCATGTCAGCCTGACATCTACTGAAAGCCGGCTGCTTTTCTCTCCCTGTAAAGCATCAAAAGACGTTTCGATTGCGTTCAGCTTTCTGGTCTTCGAAGATCAGAAAGTGCTGAGGAGACTTCACTGCACAGCAACAAGAATCAGCAAAATCTCAGAGAGCAGATGGGTTGGCCCGAGCAAGCTCCCGCCGCTTTACACTCGGCACAGCTAAAAATAGCAGCGGAGGAAGAGCAGGGAGCAGATTGGACAGATCTGATCAGCGTTTGGGCGAGCTTTGACCAAACCAACCCTCCCCGAGAGGCGCCGGGTTCTGCTCGAACGGGGGAGACTCGTCCACTTGTTTTAGGGATTAAAACACAAAGGTCAGCCTGATCATCACAATAAAAAACACACACACTCACCAAAGGCACGGAGCATTTCTAACTCCTGTGACGGAGGGCAAAGAGTTAAAGCTGATTAAGTGAAACACATACATGATTATCTAAAGGCACTATCTATAACGTATGTTCACAACAGAACGTGTACAAAATTCTGGGTCGGTGGGTTTGTAGAAAAACAGACATTGAAGTCAAGTAAGCAACAACAAACATCCAAACAGGTTGTCTAATCGGGCTTTGTTTGCATATAAAATGTACATTCTAGATCATGCAGTAGCACCATGGTTTCTTGAGGTCACTGGATCTGGAGACCCTCTACTTCCTCCTCCCACAGTATTTACCCTGGCATCCTGCAGCGCCACCTACAGGGAACACCACAGTAAGCATAGTTGTTAATTCATTACCAGGGAGTGACTTCGACAATAATCAATCATGTTAAGGTTGCAGTTTTTTGTGTGTGTGTTCTTGTTGGCTTGAAATAATCACATTTGCACAATTGAAGAAGTGGAAAATCCAACCTTTAGTGTGAAAATAAATACCACATTAAGGAATCATGAAGAGCAAAATGATCAGTGTTTTTATATAGCTCACTGCCATGCTCTCGTTTTTTCCCATTTTTAGGAGGAACAAAGAAAAAGTTTTGGATACCAAGTATAACCTTGTAGATACTCCAATCAACTTACAAAATCTGAGTATAAACCCCCGAAAATGCTTTGGCTACAATTATTTATAATAATAATAATTATTATGAACTCAAATGAAAAGTTGGATTTTTCTTAATTTTTATGTGAGATTCATCTGTGTCAACAACAAACCTGTCTATTTTCAAGGCTTTTGTAAACATTTTACAAGCGGTTTTAATAACTGTGGAGGTTTAAAGACTGTAACTCACCTCTGTAGAAGCCTCCGCCTCCGCCGCCGCCTCCTCCGCCAAGGAAGCCCTGCAGCGCACCATACTTTGCTGCCTTGGCTGCAAGATGACAAAAGAAACAAATAACATTGCTTTATTATAGCTATGCCACTTCCAATGCTACATTAATTGATGTGTTAGTATTATGTTATAAACCAGGTGTTTGTTCCATGCTGTTTTCACTCCTTCAGTTTTTTAAAGCTCTGCATTTGTCATGTAACAAAATCTTAGCAACAAATTTATTGACACGCACATTGGTACATTGGATAAACGTTGTCATCTCTAAGCTGTTTATCTGAATTAGGATTAGGATCATTATGGATCCCTCAGACTGTAATTCAATGTGCAGCAAGGTGATGAAGTTGGTGTTTGGTACCTTGTTGTGGGGTCAGGGGGGCTGGCGCATATTGACCTAAACAACATCAAAAACACAGAAAATATGAGACATCTTAGTATCATAGCCTTAACCTGTCTAGTATTTCCAATTCGTCAAATAATAACTAACAGAAACATGGTGATGTCAGAAGCTCATCACCATCAGGAGCATCAACATTGCTGATTGCTCTTTTCTGCATTCAGCATGCTGATGTGAGTCATCGCAGACAGAGGGTTCACAAAGTGCAGCATGAGACAATAAATGCTTTTATTGACTCATTGCTACAACATATGAGCAGCACTTATGTAAATTTAATATCAGTGGATTACATTTGTGGTATGAGTCATGAGCTGCAAGACTCATGACACTAAAGTGTCCAAACATTTTGTGGTTCCCTCGCTTGGATTATATTTAGAAATATGTGCTCACGTCTGTGAACATTAACTTTGATCACTATTTGCTTAAACTAGGACAGCGAGAGAGAACTTGCTCCATGAAACGTAACTATGCAAACATCTTGCAGTTAAAACTGTAATTTACTTTTGTTTTTAAAGTCATTTAATTCTTTATAAACATAAGACACAAATAATCCATCCTGTGGGTTTTGAATAGGACAAGCTTTATGAATCCAAAATAGCTACATTTAAAATTAAAATAATTTCATTAACATATTACAGTCACAAGATTAAATATTTTTTTACTTCATATTATGTCATGGAGATGAACTACAAAACACAACAGACTTCAACAATGTGTCTCACATGGACAAGTCACAATATAAATCTGGAAAATCTGGAATAGTGATTAGTAAAAATTTCAAGAAACAGAGGCAGATAAATAAATCGAATCTTATCAATATATAAACCCTAGTAAATATTTTAAACTTGATGTTTCTTCTCCCTTTGTTAAATGAGAGAAATATTAATTTACTGGGGAAAAAGCACAATTTTCAGAAGCTTATGGCTTCATCCCCCCTTTCAGCTTATTCTAAATAAATTCTTTATAAATATGAATGATACAATAACTTATCCTTTTTTTATGAAAAGCATCTGATCAGCATTAATCCACCTGATCCAGAAACAGACATGAAAAATTAAGGCTGTTCAATAATATATGTATGTTCATGAATTCATGCAGCTTCAGACTGCGACACTGAACACAAGCCCCTGTTTCCATGTGTTGTCTGTCTCAATATTCAGCTGATTACAAAATTATCTCTGCTTATTTATGGCACAACAAATCAGTCGTTTCTATCAAAAATAAAAATGTA
>CAEGAF010077161.1:0-14548 GCA_903067075.1 Micropoecilia bifurca
AGCCAGTACTTTTTGACTTTTACTTAAGTAAAAAGTTAATGTGGTACTTTGACTTTTACTTAAGTACATTTTTGACTTTGTATTTGTACTTTTACTTAAGTAAATTTTTTGAGCACTTTCTCCACCACTGCATTTTATCAAATTAATTTAAGAGGCTTTAAGACCTTAATTTTAGACTTGCGAGTTTAAGACTTTTTAAGAAATATGAAAGCATGAATGTTGTATAAATTCCTTCTAGGCCATGGTTCAAAAAAGTAGTGGCAAAAATACGCAGCGTCTCATTCGGAAGGTGATGTGACTAGCTAATAGCGTCGCCGTTTTATGTAGTATATGTTAAATATATTGCAGCGATTTCGATCAGGAGACATAAGTGATCTCCTGTGGGCCCCACTCCTGACGCATTGTTTGTGTATATGTGTGAACGTCAAAGCGATGAATTGAATACCGCAGATGCAGCAGCAAGAGATCATCATCTTCATCCTCCGTCCTCGCTCCCTCTCTTCATTACCTTCCCCTTTGTCATGATTGAATGAATTGTTTATGTCCACCAGGTGGCGAGCATGAGTTCATGAGAATGTATAAATGTAGAGGACAGAACAATAGAAGTAGAGAGAGTCTTAGAGAGTCTAATGAGATACAGCATGTTGGTGAGCAGACCTTTGAAAAGATGCTTTAATAAAAGTGTCTGTGCATAACACAACGTCTATCTTTATCAAGCACGAATATAACACCCTTCTTTCCTTTTAAGTCGCGCCGTCAGGGGAGAGATCAATCTGAGTGACGGCCTGTGCGATCTTTCCCCCGGGCTCGGTGGGAGAAGGAGCCCTGTCAACATAAATGTCCTTCCTGGTTTCACGGCCGCCGTGAACCATCCAAGGCCGCAGTGAGTCGCCGAATCACCTCTGCTCCACTTCTGCTGTGTCCATTAGGGGACGGGAGGTGGGTAATTACGGGAATAACAATAAAAGTGATGAGTGATATAGTTTTAAAATGTCTATGGGTTAATGTATCGTAATTGCTAATCACTACTCTCCGGTCAGTGCTTTTGTTTTATTTGAGGACATTTGTTTTCTACTTGCATAGCATCTCATGTCTCCAAGGAGATGGCCTATATCTAAACACGAGGGAACATAATTGATCACAAGAAGATTTTTATTCCTATTTTGATTGGATCAAAGGAGATAAGGTAACATTAGTTGCGTTTCCATTACTTTCTGCTGAAGTCAAAAGAAAAATACAATTTCGCAATTGCAGTTTTCCATTAACCATTTCATGGATAGTGGTCACTAGAGTGGACAGCTGCCTAAAAGCCATTTTCTTGTGTTTCTTGGTTTTTTTTGCTATAAATGCACACAGACAACTGACGTGAACACTAATGCATCATAAAATACATCATCAGCCAAAAATGCAAGAAATTTTTTTTGTTAAATCCAATATGGCTGACAGACAAAAAACCATGCCAACCGACCTGGTCTCTCCTACTGTACACGACTCTTGCAGGTAAAAAAAAATATTGACATCAGATAACCCTTAAAGAACAATACTACTGATGCATTTTTCAAATAAAACCTTTTTATTTGGAGAAAATTACAATTGATCACCTAAAAGAAATAACATTTAAAAAGATTTTTCTTTTACACATTTTTTTTCCTACCTTTTATAATGCATTGAGAAAATGAAATATAAAATTGGAAAAAAGTCCTGACACAGGATAAAAATTCAAAATTCTGATTTAACATGAGAGGGTTAAATCAGAAACTCAAAATTATGTGGATAAGTTTGTTCAAGGATGAGTCATTACAAAAACATCATCCACCAACCACTTCCTGTTGTCGTCTTCTTTGTGGTTTGTGCCAGTGGCAACATCCAGTTGATGATCATGTGTCTCGTTTGATGCGATAAAAGTGTTTCCATTACAGAACTATATCAAAAAATAAATAAAATGTAATAAAAAGTGCCAAAACTTTAATATAAAATACAAGATTTTTTTTATTAAACTGGAACGTTTCCATTAAACAAATTTATTTTTGAAATGTCAAATTGCACAACTATATGATCAAAGGAAACACAGTATGAATGCTGGTTGCATTTTTAGTCAAAACCCAGACAAAACAAAACAAAAAACAATATAATGGTGTTGTATGTTGTTGTGTAAACAGCTCACTTTATATAAAACTCCTCTGCCCAAATCATCTGCATTTTATTATTTTATATTCCTGAAGCAACATTCAGGAATTTAAAAATGCTAAAGATGTAGTCAATTGCTCTGGGAAAATCATAGTTATTATTACAATACATGTGTTTATGCTTGCTCATTTATAGGACTACCTACTAATTTATTTGAATTTGCATTAAGAAATTTTCCCTTTGTGAATTAAGGACACCAAAGCTGGCTCCAGCTCTGACTCAGAGTGTTTGAGTTTACCAATTTAAGCTCAAACGGTTTGTCTGTGGAATACAATGTTATATATGAACGCTGATAATTCACAACTGTGTTGCTATGCAACATAGCACTTGCGATTTCTGGTATTAATCCGCCTGAGTAGCTGGATCAGCTGAATTAGTGCATCATCTGTTGATCAGGATCACTTTGAAGGCCAGTTGGCACTGACTAAATGTCAGCTGGCAATTAGTTGTTAATTACATTTATTAGATTCCGGCCTCGAAAAATTATATTTCAAACAGCTTTTCATAGATGACAGCCCCAACCAAAAAGTCTGTTGCTGCTTTCTTAGAGACAACAGATTGAACAGTGGCCTCTTGGAAAAGTCTCGACCTTAAATATCCTCAGCATCATGTAAAATCCACTTGGAGCTTTACATCATGCTGTAATGTTATTCCCTCATCAAAAACACACTTGTAGAGTTGCTTTAAATCTTTCATAAAAGTCTGAGAAATCCTTTAATCTCCCGTGCCAACCATTCAACTGTGCAAAAGTGGGGCCAAGCTCCGCCTTCGAGGATAAAGCTCCTCCTCGTAGGTGCAGTTTCCAAACTTCCGAGCTTCCCCTACACTGCGGTTCCACATATCAGCTCCTTCAGACTAGCCAGCAGCAATTAGCAGAACTACACATATGCTGAGTTCATCATAGGAGCTACTTCTCAGTGAAATGCTGGCAAAAACCTTGTTAAAGGGTTAATAGAGTGTTTTGATGACTTCCTGAAAGTGGAGTTCCAGAAAGAACAGGAGTTTCTTAAAGAGACAGAGGCCCAATTTCAAGGCGTTAAACTGCAAAGTAAAATTTCTTTCAAGTCACACAGCAACTGAAGGAAGCAGATACTCAACTGCACTATAAAATAGCCTGGAAAATACATACTGCATGTTTAATGGTTAGCTTAAAGGTAAAAGTTTAAGTAGGTTTAATCCCATTTATTTAAATGAGTTCCTAAGAAGACAGAAAAGTTATAATCTGCGGGAAAAAATGTAAACTCAGTTGCGCTTGTGGTATTTTTCTAAAAGTCATTTTGTCTGAAGCATTCACATTATTTTCACAGGGGTTTGCATCAATATCCAACCTGACCCTTAAGAGTGAACAAATGAAAATAACAAAAAACTTTTTTTTACCTGCTTTAACCTGATCAAAATAAACAAATCAGCCCAAATCTAACCAAGCTGAGACTAAACAACACACGCTGAAACAGAAAAGACGCAATACGTGGCGTTTTAAGAAAATGTTGCATTTGATTGCTCATGTTTGTCAGTTCCTTGCACTTCAAACCACCTTCCTGAGAATCTATCCGTTCTCCTCTTGCGCTCCAGAGCTATGCCCTCGGATGAGCACAAGCTGGAAATCCTTCTCGCTGTGTTGCATTAGGACCGAGGGGATCTGCAGTGTTAGAAGACGAGTCTCTGTGGATTAACCCTGAAAGGCAACAGTTTTTCACAATGCATGTCGAGAGTTAAACCAAAGTAAATTTAAAAAAACGCTGCCTGTCGAAGCTGAACAGAAATGAACAGAAACTGTGAGGTGTGACAAAATAAACAAAAACAAAGAAATCCATCACATAGTGAATACTTCCAGCACTGCGTTTGAAAGGAGTTACAAGTGTAAGTCGACTTTGACTGGTCCAAACTATACAATAAACCTACGCAGGCAGGTTTGGCTTCACCTTCCCCCCCCGACATCAAATTACCATTCCTGTGGAACCCTTAATTTATATTTAGTCATTTTTCAATTATCCACCCAGATGCACATTCTGACACAAACTCTGCAGCTCAGTGGGGAGTGAAAAAACCCTTGAAGCCTCATTTGTTAAAGAAACTTTGGCACAAATGTTGCTCCTGTCAGCAAAGTCAGAAAGTTAGTTTTTAAAACGAAAAAGAATACATTATGGAAATTATATGTAACCATAACAGAAATCATTTAATGTCTATAAAGAAGCTTTCAAGTAAACCTGTGACACGTGGGAAACTTTGCCTTTGCCACTGACCTTCACACAGTGCTAACGTTTGCGTGAAGGTTAAAGGATAAAACTCAAGGCCACATCTGTTTTTTCTTTACCTCCGTCCGCTCAGGCAGAGCCAGCAGCTTATTGCTCCGCCTCAGACCATATTAAAGATTACAGAAGATAATCAATGTGGTTGTATCAGGGTCAGGCTGGACAATAACGTCACACTGTGGAGCGCTTTTGGAGAATAGTGGGCAGCTTGGACTCGTTTCATCTGTCCGTTAGCGCAGCACAAGACGACTGATTCATCCGCAGCCAGCATTAGAACGTTAATGATCCGCGTTAATAGAGACCTAGAACTCACCACTCCTGATTGTACATCGAGGTTTGACTCATTAACTCGGTTGATTCAGGCACAAATTGAATCAACCGAACCTACAGGCTTGTTTTTTGTTGTTTTTTTTTTAATTTGGCTGCAAACACCTTCTGTGTTTATTTCACAGCACGTGTTTCATACAGGAAGACTATTGAGGACGGACCAGGATTTATTTTCTATGTAAAAATAATATTTAATTTACGTTTGTAATTAACTCCCAATGAAAACAACATGATTGTTCAACAATAAAGTAGTTCTTGGAGTGGGTTGTAACTAAGGAGAATGATGATGTTTTAGAGTTGTAACCTGCCAGTAGTTTCAGTAATGGCGGCGGAGGAAGTGAACGAAGCTGTTCAGTCCACAATGGCCACGTTTCCACAAATTGTAAAATTAAGGCTCGTTCAGCTTCGCACTTCTCTCTCTCCGCAGTGGAGGACGGTTGTTTACAGTGCAAAAATGTTCCGGTAAGCTTCATAGCGTCCAACCGACTTATAATAGACGTCAAATGCTAAATGTTAGCGATTGAGAAAAATTTAAAACCTCAAAAAGTTATTCTTTGAAGAATAGCTCTTCAAAGAAATTGAATTGATAAGTTAGAACAGTCTTTAATTTCCATTTGGGGTGAATAAATACATTTTCAAATTTAATTTAACTAAATTGAAACAATCGTTTTCTCAACAGCCGGCTACAATTTTGCCTTCACTTTCAGGAGGAATACTTTATTCCCCCCTCCAAGCTTTGGTAAATGCCTTCTCCTCTCAACTTGGTGGCTAAATTTAGCCCAGATTTACAAGCTAAACATTTCTGCATTATGGCGCTATAAATATTGACTCCGTGTCTCAATACAGCGCACATCTAAGAGGGCTCCAAGTTTATGTTCCCTGCATTTCAATGACCTTCCGTAGCCGCAGCGCGGCCATAAAGACGCCTCCGTCGTCAATGGAAAAAAACACGGAATCTGGCCATCTCGGAGCCCGCGCGAGCCAGAGTATTAGTGGGCTATCCTTGTCTGTGGCGCAGCCGCGGACACCTGCTCTGCGGAGTCACACACAGGCAGCGGAGGAAGCCGCCTGAATACAAATCAGACCGGACTCCAGGAGGGGCTGGGGACGATGGAGCGGGAGAGGCAGAGACTGCAGGCTCCGGTCGCGGAAATAAAAGCTGTTAATTAGCAAGGGTACTCATAATGCGATCTTATGCTAATTCATTTTCGAACCCCTGAAAACAGCCTAAAAATAATGTTTAAAAAAAAAAATCCCTGTGATGGAGTTACACGACAAGTATCGTATTAACACTGACGCTTCTTCTCTTCTCTTTGACACTTTATTGGTTTTACGCTATTGATGAATATGTGGAATGGAATTATAGTACTGATAAATAGTCGTCATCATGCCAAAAAATAATTAAAAAAGAAACTAGGGCCTTCACAGAAAGAGGATTTGGGTGAATTTTTTAACCCAGCCGTAAGCCGTTCAGCTTGCTAATGTTGCATAAGGGCTACAGCTGACTCTAAACACAGCAACGTCTAATTAATATGTAGTCGAGTGCCCAAAGCAAGGTCATTATCGCAACTCTTCAGCCGTAATCAGGGCTGCTCAGCTTTGACGCTGGAAAGGCAGAAGATGAGATATAAATATTGTGTTCTTCGTGGTGAAGGCTGTTTTGAGCTTTAACTACAGCCTGAGGTAGAATAATAACAGACTGTGGCAAAAAAGGGGGTGAAAAACCTGTTTATGACCTATTTTCCTTTGTAATTCATCTCCAAGTGTGGCTTACCATTTTTATTCTGTATTGAAGCACAATATGCTGAAAGCCCGTCTCATTAGTCAGTCAGGTTGCACTATCATCATTATCAAGAAATCCTCCACTGACCAGAATTTGAAAGCCAGGTTTTGCTTTTGCTGCTAATGATCAGTACGAGAACCTCTAGAGTAATCTGACATTAATCAACATTCACAAATCAGCACTCTTGTTTCATAGCTTAGATATGGGTCCATGATGCCAGGAGCTATGGAACACATTTCACATTGATCAGGCCAAATAGTTGCCATGTATAGTAATATAGTGAACTCACGACTATTCACAGTTCAGTTTTCATGGAATCGGATATTTGTGACTTTTTCTGTGTTGGAGTTGCGTCTTAAGAGATGTTGGACATCACAAGTTTCCCACCATGTGCACAGTTTGGGTGCGATTACGCTGTTTTTTTGTGTGTGATTTTGGAATCTGGCGCTCTGAAGGGACAACTCCCGCTTTTCCACTGTCCAACTGTGACATTTGCCACATTCCTCTTGAGCGTCGCACGAAGACCGCAAGAGGTATAAGCACATCTAAATTCAGCTTAGAAAGACCCCAGGTGTGGATTCAAACACTGAACCTTCTTGCTGGAAGGCAACAGTAGCTCAGTTTCCACTATCCAAAAAATTGCTCAAAACCTAATTAGGAAAATAAATTTGCTTAATGAGAAAAAATAAATCAAGTTTTTCAATCATTTTCATACTGATAGAATGGGTTTTCAGCCATATCGAAATAGATGTATTTTATAAAAATATAATAAAAACACTTTTTTTTTCTCACATCACTAGAGTCACATGATCTACATCCGGATAATACTACTGAAGAAAAGAACAAAGACGACGACAGGAATTGCCAGGAGGACCCTTTTTTTGGTACATTACATTCATAGGCTAACAACAATCATTTCATTTCTTTAGGTCCATGCCTATGAGTAGCAAGAAAAAGTACACAAAGCAGTATAAACTTAGCATAAAACTCAAACTTTTAAACGATGTCGTTTACCAAAACTCAAACTTTTAAACGATGTCGTTTACCTCATTAAAGTTTTTTAGAAGGCGTTTGGATCAGAAGGACCTCAGAGTAAAACAGATTCACGAGCTTGTGCTACAGACGCCACATCCGTTCACAAAGCCACAGATGATTCTGTAATAGTTCAAGTCAGAATTGCTTCCTGGCAGCATCTCATCCTTGTGCTTGTAAATTTAATGACAATATCTTTCCGGAAAGTGCAGACAAATCATCAGAGTATTGTCAGCTGAAATTAAGGTTCAGTATCCTGTCAGCTGAATTAGAGAATCAGCCATTAGAAGTGTGCAGGGAGACTGGTTAGATGAAGGAGCAGCAGATGTTTGTATTGAGGGATTTTCCATAATTTCACTGTTAACTGAAGTGTCATCTGATCCCATGAAACCGTGCCAAAAATAATAAAAAAAAATCTGAATGAAATTTGAGTTCCATTATTCAATTAAAGCTAGTAAGAAAAGTTGTGAACTGTTGGTCTGCCAACACTTGCAGTGAGTTTAAAATATTGCCATGAAGTACTTCTTCGTCTAAAGGGATGTTCAAACACTACGAATCGCCTTGTGAGACGGGCTTTGTTATACCTGTGTCTAATGGGTTGTGGGAGTTGTAACCGGGACTTCATTTATCACTGTCACGGAAATAAACGTAACAAGGTCGGGATTACCACGGAGATTAATTCATTTATCCAAATACAAGTAATGCAAAGCACACAACACAGCTTGATGTTTTCCCCGTTCTTTCTAACAGTATTAGTTGGTTCAGGCGCACTATGACCACCAACCTTAATCTGCACCAATTTTCCAGAACAAACACAATGTCACCTACCGCCAATGCAAATCCTCCCTCTATCACCACATCTGAAAAATTCATTAAAACCCCCTCTTGGCCTTACCCCCATATGTCTCTCACTAATGGCATGTCACATGCATAATATATGAGTGTAATCTAAAATCATAGATTTTTTTTTTGTATTGCAAATTCACATGAGTTACAAAATCCGGTTAGTGCTTTTTTTTTTTACAGTCTCTGGCGTGAATTTCAATTGCAAAGTAAATACAAGTGCACAGAGTCACCTGATCAAAGATGTCAGACCGAGCTATGCATCAGTAACCTGGGAGCCAGGAGGGTCCCGTGGGGAAATGGACTTCCCTTCTTGTCATTTCACCCGCCACGCTGATTTGATGTGAACCCAGACCATCTGTCCCATGCTAATTGCACGTGTGCTGCAATGTAGCCTCAACTACAGACAGACCCCGTGGTTAAGAAGTGCCTTATGTCTGTCTTTGCAGGTGAATGTGAGCGTTTAGTCCCTAAACACAGTTGTTCATCCGACAAGCCCGGAATGAAAATCAGCGCTGCTTTCTGTTTCAGCTGTGCAGAAGTAAATCCATACGCGTAATCAATCAGCACGGTCCGGACGTTTACTCAATCACAACCCATGGTCTCTATAGGCATTGTTTGTTGAGTGTGGAAAAATGTACCTGTCACATTGTAGATGCAGTTTTAGAGCTCCTGCGCAATAGGGTTTGGACTTTCTGCTTGGTAATAAGTTGCTTTAGGGGGGATGTAGTCAAAGTGTATTTCTCTTTCTAGCCTTCAGTGCATGGCATTACTCCTTGATTTGCGCTCTGTTAGTGAATAAAAATGGCATGGGGACCTTCTTTGAATTACTGATAGTAGTGAGCAGATGCTGATCTGAAACGTTCAAACTCAAAGTGGAAAATGTACAGTGATGGAAGCTGCATTTCCATTAATAATGAATTGTGCAAATTGAAATTACAAAAATAGATGCATTTCGCAAAATTCCAATGGAAACACTTTTTCCTCTTCACACGAGTCACATGATCGACAGCCAGATGTTGCTACTAGTGGAAATGACAAAAAGAAGACAACAGGAAGTATCAGGAGGATGATGGTTTGTTTTGGGGGGGGTTCTGAACTATATGCAGCTGGCTCCACCACAGCGCTCGCAGCATCACACAGACTTTTTTTTTCATAAAACTCATGTCATTCGAACGTGTTGAATCCCTAGTTTTTCTGTACAATTGGCAACCACAATTTCCCCAAAACACCACATATGCAAAGGGCTTGTCCCTTCAACGCCTGAATTAGACGGCAATGTCTTCTTTGATGGTTGGCAGGTGATGAAAGCTAGAACAATTTCTGAATATATATCTAATGTAACAGTTTACATCTGTCGCTGCCATGTTCTTAATGACTTATTGCGTGACCAAGTTTATTCATGTAACTGATTTTAATTTAATTTCTTACTTATTGGACTGACCCCAATTGAGAAATGTTTTTTGTTTGTTTGACATTAGCAGGTCATAGACAAAGATTTGTAAGATTTGTAATGGAAACAGAGCTAGAAACAGAAGAGAAATGGATAAAAATGATGAAAGAGGACAAGAAAAGTGTAAGAGGAGAAAAGAGAAAAAAGAATGACGTTCTCTTCACACTGGATTAAAATGATCTCATGGTCTCCTGAAACATCTACGACCAAAGCTCAATTTCTACATCAAGGCCATTGTAGTGGCCATTTCATCCTAGTATTCTGAAAGGTTTCAGAAATTCACAAGCATGTTTTGTTGAAATCAATGGCATCTCCCACCTAATATTGACTGTTACGGGAATCTTGTTGCGAAGCCTTGATATGAAGACTTTAGTCTTATGTAATCAGTCTGGTTACAAAGGACAAGCACCATCAGTATTTCAATCACATTAGTACCATGAGTGGCTGAATGAAAAGAGTTTCCATGTGGACTGAGACAGACCATACAATGTACCATTTTGCTAAGCAAAGAAACTCTCAAATAACTCATGTTGACAAGATGTACTGCAGACCATAATTTTTCTTTAACTGATTACTGTGAACTGATCACACTTCTTCCTCCTAGTGACTAAATACAATTTTCTGGTAGTAAGAAATGTAGGTGTTCAAGTTTTAACCTGTAGTCTTGAATACCTTACTACTTCCTTCAGTCAACTATGCACAGTATGATGAAGCAGCCTGATCACGGCAGGTTTTTATTGGCATGGAATTTGCGAAATGTTCACTGCAGTCGCATGATGAGATCATTGTTCAAAGCAGATGCTAAGATCGTAAATATAAATTAGTTGGAACTCTGACGGACTGGTTTGGTCTGCAAGGCCGTTTCTTTAAATGCTCCATGCCGGCCTAAGTGTGTGATAGCATGACGTCATCAATCAACACCCAGGATGCTCTGTGGTTGTGCCGTCATAATCTCACAATGGTGCACACCCCATCTTGAATAACTCTTTATGCGACCAAGAAGACCTCTCCAAGACCTTTCAAACAAAAGAGCTCTGATTTTAAGGGCAGTGTTGAAAGAGGCCTTTGGGGGTAAAGACGAATACTCTAGTAAAGAGAAAATTAACTGAAATAAGACTAAAGGAGAAATGCTCAATAATCGACAATAAACCTTTAGATTATTTAGTCTTCAGCAAGAAAACAATAAGAGCCACCTTGATGGATCAGGTAAACTGGAAAACAAGACAAATCCGACAGTTTGTGATGCAGATCCTACACAGCAACGTTCATTTTCGCCTTATAATACTTACCCACCTATGATTTTTGGACGTCTGAACTTGAATCCATTCTGTTCATTAACTTGCTATTTGCAAACAGCTAAAGTACTGTCCAGTTAAAAACTAAGGATTTTTAAATGTATGGCTGGATTTCCTTAGATAAATACTTTGAATGAATAATTGAGCATGCTGTAGGATCAATTAGAATGTATGCATGATTGAATGGAAATTATTTCTTTTTAATATTGCATTTTTTGGAATCATAAATAAACTGAGTTGAGCTGAGTACAATGTGTACACTTGGCATCTACATGGATGAAATACTGATAAACAGGACTAATAATCCTACAGTGTACGTCCTTTGAAAGACTGTGTGTATCTTCAATAACAGGAGGAGCAACAATTAACACTAAACTTCAGCTGAGCGTTGATGAGCTTATATAAAACAGACAGGGGGATGGGAGAAGGGAGCTCCAATTCCCACAAAATATTATGCTCTTATATAAGCAGGCACTAAATGACAGAAAATCTTGTTCTTTCATGTTTCTTCCCGCTGCTACCCTTACATCGCATTAAAACTCCAGGCAAAAAATAAGAGAGAGAGAAAAGACAGAAAGAAATCATCGCTCTTGGAGGATCTTCAGTCAGTTGTTTTCACACAAATCACAGATATAAAATGAAATCGTTTAATTCGACATACACATTTTTGACTTTGTAAAGCTCATAAAAATGACTGTTGGAATTAATTAGATCCATATTTTTTCCCCCAGTTTTGTGGAAGGAATTAATTTAATTTTGTCATTTGCATTTCAAAAAACAAACATCCACTCCAGTCCCTTTTTATGTAATGAGTCTATAGTTAAAAGTGAATGCTTTCAGACCCTGACCCCATGTAGACTATTGTCGCAAATTCACCTCAAACAGCTTCCAGGCTCAGTGCAGCCAAGGGAGGAGCATACACTGCCTTGAAAGAGTGGATTTTTTTCTCTGCTTTTGCTTGTTCGGATAAAACATAATTTCATTCAATCTACAGAGAAATGCTATCCAAAACAAACCTTCTGTGAAGAAGCAGCCAGTCTTACAGCTGGTTAGGACATCCTTGTTGACAACGACTATCATTGTATTTAATCTTGACCCTCTTTTTTTTGCAAAATTTCTTCAATTAAGACACATTGGTGGGTTCTCTTTCAACATTCGTTTCGGTACCTCCAGTGCCTGTCCCATAGTGAGTTACCTCACTCTTGTTTCAGAGAACCGGGGTCAATTCCTTAACCTAAAGTTTTTGAACATGAATGCCATGTTTCAGGTCATATCACATTTTATTTTGATTAAAATCCAGATCCTGTCTGGTTTTGTCTCTCTAGAATTTTCAGTTTTGTTGGGTTTATATGAGGTATACTTGCCAGACTGGTTTTGATCACGGTCCTGCTGTGCAAGGTTGATGTCCTTCAGCTCACTGATTGAAATTTCTACTGGAGAAATTTAGCTCAGTGGGAGAAATCCCAGATGAAGCGCTGAAGGGAGATGAGAAAAGAGTGGAATTGCATAGGCTAGCTTACTTCAGGCGTTTTCGCACTGCAGGGAACGGAACGGAACGGTTCCAGCCCTGTTGTGTTTGCATATACACTGACGGCGCAATCGAAGTGGTAACAGATGTCATTATTTTTTAAACTAAACAATGGTTTCGATGTAGCGGCCGAAGCCTTTTCCTCTTTCCTCGTTGACCGATCTAGCTCATTCTACACTCGTTCATCAGCGAGTAAGCGGAAGAAAAACTTTACCTCATCATTGGACCAGGTGATGGCACTATATTGAGACGAATCCATTGCTAATTAAAACTAATAATAAGAATATTGAAAAGAGCACTCTTCACAAAATACAGTTTAGTGAGAGCCAGCTGTCAATGGAAAATCAACATCTGACTCCATAACAACCAGTGGCCAATCAGCTGCTGGTTCTAAGCAGAACCGCTTGGCCGGCCCGATTGAAACCACAGCTCTTGCGGTTCCAATGGGCCGGGTGAAACCGGTCGCAAGTTGTAATGCAAACACGGTCGCAACCGTTCTATTCTGTACTGTTCCCTGCAGTGCGAAAACGCCTTTCCTGTTTTTAGAAAAGTTCTGAATTATTGATACAACAGATGTAGCAGTAAATTGTGGATTTATACCCACAATTAGTTGGAAAGCTGAACTGAACTCAGCTTTGTGATTAATTTGGTCAATCAAGATTACTTCATGATTTCTAATGAAGATGGGGTTTTTTCATTTAGCTAGGTTGATTTGGATACCTTATTTTTCCTCTCTAAGTAAATAAAATTATCATTTGGCATCAGGTATGTGTTAATGTCTCATACTAAAGTTAGTTCAAGCATTGGAAACACTTAATGTGACAAAGTAAAAACAAAAGAAATCTTCAGGGGAGCAAACACTAATGCTGATTGATGCATATTCTACACATAACCTAGAACTGTACTGGAAGCAGTTATTCAAAACAAAATAAATTATCTACAACTTGATGATGCATCATGTTGTAGATCTGTGGTTGATCCAGACTTTTTTTAGCTGTGTCCGAATTCAGGGTCTGCATCCTTCGAAGGACGTATTTGAAGGCCGATTACGTCATAGCGTGGCGACAAGGCCTGTCCGAGGCCGTTTCTCAATACTCAAGAACACAAGTACGTTCTTGAGATCTTGCCAAGTACGTACCCGCAAGAACAGTTTTAAGTCCGTTCTTACCGAGTTCACAAGGACGCAGTTTGTTAGTTCGCCAATAGACCTTTTTCACATGACGTCACACAACTTTCGTTTTGGCTCGAAGCTGTGGATCCTTAGTTCCGGTGTACATAATAATTAATTATAAAGTTGTCTATTTCATATATAAATGTATGTAAAATGGACATACATTTTATATATTTATGCACTTTTCATGTTTCTGTCGCTGCTGTCACAGAGTCTCTCCCAAAGACGCGAAGAAGGAATAAAAATAACTACAAAAAAAATATTAATGCGCAGTGATTTGGATATATATATATATGTAGAGAGAGAGAGAGAAAAATATCTGACAGCATATGTTGATCAGACAGAACACCGGAGCATGGAGTTTTCAGTCTCTAAAACATTTGCCTAAAATAAGATTTGAAGATATATCACGATTTGCAAACCAATTTTCTTTGACAAAAAAAATCTAAAGGCTACAAATTCTTCACCGAACAAAACCTGTTTGACTATGAAGGTATTTTAGTTTTGCGTAACCGTTAGCTTAGCATTAGTGAATTTTGTTAGCTACGTGACATTAACCAGAACTTTTTACTGTTATTGAACTATAACGTTTTAGGCTCTAATCTCGATCAGATTCTTAAATTATAGACTGGAGTTGCCACTCATCCCATAAAATAGCGGTTAGTTTGTTATAAGCA
>CAEGAF010077170.1:0-31116 GCA_903067075.1 Micropoecilia bifurca
AACTCAATTCACACCTTAGTCCTAACTCTGACCCCTGACCCTAAAACAGGGTTTCTCCAAGAGGGGACCAGGCTTAGATCCCCACTTGGCTACCGTTGGTCCCCACATGGTAGGGTGTGTTAGGAAAATTGTCCCCACATGGTATTGTACACACACACACACACACACACACACACACACACACACACACACACACACACACACACACACACACACACACACAACCAGAGGGAAATTTATAGAATCTAGTCAAGTTTTTGGACTATGGGAGGAAGCCGGAGTAACCAGATTAGAAGAACTGATCAACTTTTCTTCTCTTCTGATACTAAACTTCTGGTATTGGTATTGTATTGGTCGATACTGATTTGATACAGATAAACAGCTGAATTTAATTAAAATGTTTCCATATTTAAACACAGACATAGATGCACTGAACAACAGATGCATTTGATAACTCTGCATCAGTACAACACACTTAAAAACACCAATAACTTCACAAATTTGGGCAAACATGTAAAAAGAACTTTGATTTGTTCACTCGGTTCAATTAGGCATATAAGAGCCAATGCAAAATGAGCTGCAACAAACCTTTGTTGGTTCTGAACAAAATGGTTCAGAAAGTGCAATTAGGAATTAAAAGTGTAATGTAAAATAAATAATAAAGCATAAGGCACTGAGAGCACAAATCATAAAGTTAGACTCAATAGGTGTTCATTGTCACTGACACCCTATTTAGATTTTTTTTTAAAATACAGTAACTGGTACAGATATTAGTATCAGATCGGTGCGTCTCTAACCCAGAGAGATCCTACGTGGTCATGGTTACAACATGCTAATTCAACATGGAAAGTATGACGTCCAGAACCTTCCTGTTGAAAGGCAACAAAGCTAACTGTTCAATCATCCAAAAAGTGCTTGAGAAAAAAATACTTGAATGAGTTTTTATCAATCGTCTATTATGACTCCTCTCACTTTACTGATTCCTCTTCTTATTTATTGATCTTCTTTGTGCCATTTCCTTGGGCAGATGTACAAGCTCCCATTGAGTTGATTTGATAGACTCGGATAGAAGTCAATAGTCCATCAAGAAGGTTTTGCTTAACAGAGTCAAAGTGAGGACTGACCTTTGAAGACTTGGATGCACTCCAATGAGTTTGTCTGTGTTTTTTTTTAAGTAAAGCTCTTTAAGTAAATCCCAGTTTTCCTCCAAACATATTGTGTCAGTAATTTTTGAAGCATTAACATTCCAATTCTGAAAGTAATCCAAAGTGTAGAAGCTCCAGATTAGTGCACAAAAACACCAGTCTCAGAGACCTTTCGGAGTCCAAAGCTCTATTGTTGAGACATGTGACTAACTTTCAGACTGAGGTGGAAGAACTGCCTGGCTACAAATACAAGCTGATCAATAAAGGACCTTTTTCCTGTTTGGTTGTTGCATCTCTGGTGACAAAAGATGGCAGAACAAGATTATATTTAAATCAGCGCTTCACCGTCTTGTCTAAGAGGCATTAGAACTTTTAGGCTGTGGAGAAACTTTAGGTTTATGTGAGACTTATGAACTCCATCTTTATTCAGGTTAGACAATAATTTCAAAGTTCATTCCCTTGTCATAAAACTTCCTCTTTTACAGAGTTGTTTGTAATGTAGAAATTTTATTTTTGGTCTTTCTTAACCGTCATATTTGTTTTTGGGATTCTTAGCTCAGTTGATAACTAATGAATTGAAATTAGTTTAATTAATATGTAATTCTTCACAGGATTAACTCTAGTCGATTACGTTAATAATCTTTAGATGAAGTGTAATGATCTTTGATTTATCGTTGTGGCTTTGACCTAAAAAGATGAAAATGAATGTAAACCTCCCAGAGTGATTGAACTCTATACCAGCTACATGTGTGTGTGAGCGTGTACCTGCATTCGTGCACTCTCCACAAGTCCACGCAGGTAAACGGGGCTTTACAGTGGTACTTTTTGCAGGAGTCTGATGAACATCCAATGGAGAGCCCTTGCACGCTGACCTGGGAAACCCCGTCCCGTGGCTGGCTGTCTAGTGGCATGTAACGGCCGTTGAGACGTAGATCCCTGATGCAGCCTACAGAAGGAGGAATCAAAGTGGAGGACTCAGTGGAACAGGAAAACGCTGCTGTAGGAATTCATCTACCTAGACATAAAATTAAATAGAGTTTAGCTTGAAAGTCCATGTTACTGATAGATTAAAGAACTGGTTTATTTTTTCATTCACCAAAAAGGTTCTGCAGAGTGCCAACATGTTTTACGTCAGTTGCTGAATAATGGGGGGAGGGAGGGGCAGCACTAAGAGGATTAAAGTCAATGATTTCCATGCATATGGTATATAACATTATGTGTTCCGTAGCGCTTTGTTATCTACACTAATTAAAACTTCTTCTGGTGCAGTCACCTGATAAACTTATCAAAGTGAAGTGTGACCACTGGCTGTTAGATACTGAAAATATCTGTTTGGAGCAAACCTCTAAACCCCTGCTCACCTATAGCAAAGGTCTGCCAGCAACGCCGTATCTATTAGAGCCATAGTAGAGGAACCTTCACTCCAAGCAGCAATTAAAATAAACACATCCTTTGTGATCAAGCTACCAGTCAGTGATTGAACGCAGCAGGAGCTGAAGCTGAACCAGGTACAGAAGGAATAAAGTGCTTAGTGCTTCATATGCACTTCTGTGAACTTTTTAGCCGACCTTCAGCTGAACCCAAAACTAAACTAACCCACAGCTCGTCAGTTCAGTAACATTTCTAGCCAACTTATAATTGTCCACTTCGCTGCAGTTTGGATCTCATAGCCACTATTTATTAACCATCGTACTGGTGTTGGAGTGTTTTGTTGTGGTTTGGTTTCAGAGACAAAGTTCAGACTGCTGAGTACCCAGCGATGGCTACTTCCTTGTTGCAGGAGGCTATATCCATTCTGAAGCCAGCTACAGTTCAGATAGGCTGGTTTGTGACTCAGCAACCAGTGCTGGCAAATGAGAAAGAGACTATTCACTTATGTTCTCTTTGGAGGGTTAGTGACTAGCATACTTAGGCTGGTCACTCACTGAATTTGTTTTCTTATCTGCTGGCTATTAGCATGGATAAGCTAGTGTTAGCATTGAATTTGCTAGCATTACCATTTGTCAGGAAGCTACTAGCATGCCTATAGACCATTTACCCTCGACTCATACTTTTATCTTTAAAGGAAACTTTATCAAGATAGTTGGCATATAATGTCTGTAAGAATCATACATTAGATTTATTGACATGTGAGTTTACTGAAATCCAACATGACACCAAGTTTAAACATATTATACTATGCCAAGCTGAAGTTGGCTTCTGACTGAGGTTTCTAATTCAACAGATAGCTAAAGGATGATTGCATCTAATTTTTTTCTCCTCCTAATCAGAAGAAGTAGGTAATCTAATGTGTGACGAACCGTGTGCTAGCCACTAGCTTCTCCAAAGCTAACGCAAGGTAGTAACCTATTTCTCAGTTGCCAACGCCGGCCATCACTAAACCTGGATATCTCTAGTTTCTAGCTGTAATAACTGAAGCTGTGTGCTGACTCTAGATTGTTCCTCTTTAGGTCCAAATATAATAACTTCAGTTTTCCTTCTGGAGTGAACTGGAGAACATTATTGATTTGTTCTAAGCATTTGTTCAGAGTAACCTGGTAACATCATAATGCCTCTATATCATCTGCAGAGTTTTGATAGCTAATCTTATTCCATGTCATAACCTGAGCTAGTAGGAGAATATTGAATAAGAGACATCCTAGAATTGAACCTTGGTGTGCCCTCCATGTGACTTCTGTCCTCTATGAGAAGTTAAGTTGAATAAAAGAAATCCCAGTTTTGTATTTTTTGTAAGATTCCAACCAATTGAATACTTGACTGGAGAGTCAAAGTCTTTAGTTTTACTATTGTAAAAATCAGTGGAAGTTTGCTAATTAGGTCATATGGCTTCCTATCTGGACAGGAAACCAGCAGCTTTTACACTGTCAGATTTCAGCTCTATGTCCTGAATTTGATAGATTAAGTAAAGGTGATTATTTTTGTCTTTTTGTTGTAATAATCTTTATTCCATTAAAATATAAAAAAATTGGAAAAATGGAAATTAGTAATGATGTTACTCACTATTAGAAACTCAACGTCCCAGAAACCAAACCAGAAACAGCTTTTAGAGGATTTGTTATGTGTTTTAATATTAATTTAAATATCGCAATCTTCCATATACCTTCATTCAGACAATTAGAATTAAAAAATGGTACGCGGATGCACAAGGACATATAATACAACAATTAAAACATGTAGGACAAAACAGTAGAGTAAAATAAAATAAAGTGGATGATATTCATTACAAGTCAAAGGAAAGAGAGTAAAAGCATATTTTTAATTAGACTTCACAACAGTGAGTGAAAGTGTTTGTCTATTGTGCAATTACAAACATCCCACTGTTTTGGAGCTGCAGCGCTTTATCACCTCTGAGTCTGCATCACGTCTTTGGAACATATAAAAACATCTGGTGCACTAACCTGATCAAGTGAGATTGTACATATGGGTGCAACAATTTAGATGAATAAAAAAACCCAGATATTAAAATATTTAAAACAAATAAAAGCACCTTGGAAAATAAATTAGAAAGAAACTGGAAGGAGGCAGAGGAGATAAGTCAAAATTTGTGAGCACAGAGCATTTTGTACCAGTTGGAAGTGAGAAATAGAAGACTGACTGACTCCAAAAAGAAGTGGGTTACAGTAATCCAGAGAGAAGGTTCTAGAACAATTAATTATTGTTCAGTGTTTCATTTCCACACAACAGACCTTCTTCCAAAACAAGTTCAAGAGAAAAAAATATATATATATTTTCACCCATAAAATTTAGATGAGAGATGCATTCCAAATTCAATCAGCCAAACTTGTGTCATGTTATATCAGGAAGAAAGCATTGATATATGGGTTCTTTCTGGTTTCAGCAGCATGACTTCAGTGTTTTTTCCTCATTAAGATTCAGTAAATGAAGAGCCCTTCGTCTGAGGTCAACAAGGCAATCAAGGAGAGGCTAGACAGAGGATCCAGCCACGCAACTCAGCTTTTCAAATTTTGCCATTTCCATCAAACTCTAATGTAAAACTTCAAAATGCACATAAAGAAACAAGTTTACTTTCCTGAGTTAATGGCATGTTCGCAAAATTAAACATTATAAATGTCAGACCTGTAAGTGGGAAGTAGAGGTAAAAACAGATTTTCTTCTGACAGGATTTTAGGTAATAACCGTCCAAACAAGAAATAAAAGTTTCAAATATTTCACTCTCTCTGTAATATATAATATACAATAGTTTCATTTCTGAAATAAGTGACAAAACATATTGAACCTTTTCAAATTTTTTGCGATGTACTTAAAATGTAATTCTCGGTTTGAACTTGTGCTGTCCAGCTCCACGCTGTCCAGTTGTGTGGTAAACATGTTACAGTGAAACGATTAGGCCAGCACAGACTGAACCAACCCCCGGCTTATATTTGTTTAATGTGCATAATGAGGACAGTATTTTCTATTTTAAATCGATCAACATGTGTTTTGTTTATTGCACAGAAGCTCCATGGCGTGTTATTAGGTATAAATCAGTGAGTCTGAGGACATATTTCCAGTATTTCTGTTTAAATCTCCTATCTGCCAACTTATTGTATTTAGTAAACATTTCTTTCTCTAGCTACCACATTTTAGAGAAAGATATTCACAAAAGTAAATCCAAACAAATGTGCACATATTCAGTCGCTCATTCCCTGCCACAATCTATCAGTCTTGCCTCTGTTGAAGAGAAATGCTTTAAAAAGCCATTTAATAAACTCATGCATTGTCTTTTATTGCCTGAGGCGCAGCTGTCTAAATGTCTTACTGTCTAACTCCAGGGAGCTCTCAGGCTCTCTTTCACTCTGTGCCTGCATCTTTTATTTCTGACCTTTTTCTTTATCAATTATCAAACAGTAACTCTTTTTCCAAACCAAAAAAAATGTTTCCTTAGACTCATAAGTGCTGAAAGAGAGAGTAACTTTTTTCTTGCCTTTTGTGTGTGTCTGTGTGTGTTTTAAAGGTTTTTAAATATCGTCTTACATTCACCCCTTACACTTTTTATTTAACCTTGATTTAACCAGGTCAGTTATTAAGAACACATTATTTACAGTAACGACCTGGCGTATGAAGATGACCATTTGTGTCGTTTAACTGTTTAAGGTTTCCACCTGCCTGTTCAAGACATTTTGCATGACCCAATTTAATGTAAAAACATATGTCAAGCCATCTGGGAATGGATGTCAAAGCTGCGTTGCAGGTATTTTATAGGCGATGACAGGAGCCAGCAAACCTGGTGAAATAAGAAAAGAAGTCCTGAATTTTTTATTTAAATAAAAAACCAGACATAAATCTGAACTACTTTCATATCTGTAAAGAGATGAGATTTGCAGAGGATGCAAATTAATGAGCACAAACAATCATTCATGGTAACATGGTACAGTTGAAACCACAAGTTTACATACTCTGAATAAAAAGACACACATTTTTTCTCCCCACTGCCTGAAGTTATATCAAACCAAACTTCTCCTCGTTTAGGTCATTTAGAATCGGCAAAATTATTTCTCTTTGCTAAATGCCACAATTATGAGAAAAATAATATGTCAGATTTGTTTATTAATGTCTTCAAAATCAGAGGTTTACTTACATTTTCTCAATAATCAGAAGAATTGTCTTTCACTGTATGACTTGGGATTGCTATTGGTCAATATTAGCTTTAAAATTGAAATCGGACATTGGCCATTCGGTCAAAATAACTCACTGATGTGTTTTTATATGACAAACCAGTGACAATGAAGCCTGTAGCACAGAACTACATCAAATGTGCTCTGTTTGAATGTTGTCATTCAAAAAGAGCACTTAAAGAGCAAATGTTATGAATAAATTTGACATTAAACATAAAGCAAGTTGAAAGTGTTTCATCATTTTCAGCATCTTTTTAGCATTTGCATTTTGTAGCAGGCTAAGTTGACAAAGATAATGCAGTATTTTATTTCCACAATAAAGAAGCTACATAGTTTCAGTAAGTAGGTATAGGAAAGAAAATATTGGTACTGGTTTCGGTTAGCGGCCAACTGAGTTTTAGTATATCGGCATATCAGATATCAACCACAAATCCAATATCGTTTGTTCCCAGTCAGCAGTTTGGGGTTTTCTTTCCACAAGCTTCTCACTGTAGTTTGCTGAAGTTCTGGCTCATTGATAGTGATAGAACTGATGGGACAGAGTCAGGAAGACCTTTAACCTGCCCACAGATTCGCTATTGGACACCTTGGCTTTATGATGGCCAGGCCAAAACACTGACTTAGTTGTCCTTAAGCCTTTGTAACCGTTGTGGCCGTACGCTGAGGGTCATTTTACATTTGGAAGGCCAGTTTGTCCCATATAAGTTCAGTGAGTATAAATCTGCATGTGAAGCAGTGTACCGCCTTCAGCTGGTCACTAATCTGAGTGTTGTTGTGGAGCGAGCAGCCAGCTCTGGGGAAACACGCCATCCTGATCGTTTGAGTGAATTAGCCATTAAAGTGTCATATCAATCATTCATTAACGCTCAGAAATGTCACAATCCCACCCTGTTGAGGCTGCATATGAATAGATAAAAGAATCTATTTTCAGTGGCGCCTGTTGGATAAAAAAACCTTCTTAACCCACCTCGTACGCCCTCAATGGCAAAACAACGCTTTTTACTTTTACTGTGACACATCAAACACGTCACATCATATTTAAAGCTTTACTCCATTTCAAACTTCAAGTGGTGAATGTAGGAAAGATGGCCTGCCAAATTTATTTGGAATGCGGTTGCATTTCTTGATTTCTGTCTAAGTGTTGGCTGTCACCTGAGATCCTTTGCTACGTCTGTTATTTGCACCATGAAAGAAAAGTTCCCGACCTTTTTCCTTTTGACTCATTTATTTGCAGTGTTTAGGATAAAGGTTTACTTATTCCATGCTTTGAAGTGACAGTGGCGACAGCAGTTCAAACCAGTTATAATTGAGTGGTAGACCTGATGAGACGGAATGAATAGACAGATAAATAAAGTCCAAACTCATTATTGTGTTTCACAGACGAGCAGAGCTGGATTCATAACAAGAAACAGAAGGACAGATCTGAACTTCAATCAATTGTTCTACACTGGCCTGAATGATTGTTGTGGTTTTTCAAAACAAAAACAAAAACAAAAAAATCCCATCCAACAGAGGAGATGAAATATGTAATATCAAAGGAACAGAACCTTGTCATGAAATCTTTCAATCCGGGTGTTACCGGGTGTTACTTCACTGATTCTGATTCACATTTTTACATATCAAAATGAGATGAGGGTCTATAACATAAGTTAAGAACATATTTTCCCCTTAGTGAGTGCTTCTGTTTTTACTTTTTCACTCTAAAATGTTTCAGTATCAAATTTTATATCAGACAAAGTCAACTTGAGTAAAACAAAATGGAGCTTTGAAGTTATAATTTCCTTTAAGGTTGGAAAATACCTTGCCAACCAAGCCAACCTGGTGCTGTGTCCAAAAGTGATTTTCCCCCACATTTACTCATCAATTAAGTATAATTACCCACAATTTCCTGGTTCAATTTCCTGATTACTGCCTGACCTGTGGAATCAAGAATTAACTTAAATAGAAACTGAAGTAGGCTTGAAAGTCATCAGTAGAAAAACAAAAATGACTCCAAATGCATATCAGTGACTCATTCCTGAGGAAACGGAAGAATTCAGAACAACATGTAAAGTACTGGTCTTAGTCTTCTACTAAATATTAGTTTCATATTCTGAAAGATTTACATTTAAAAACAACAACAAAAGAAAAGTCTGTAAGGGGGTGCCTGCTTTTTTATGTCCCTTTATTACTATGAAAACTCATGAAAAAGAAAGAGAAAAAACCCACATAAACACTTCTTCCTTCCTGTTCACTGAGCCCAGGACACCCCAGGTGTGACTTCCAATCCTCTGGTATCACCTGCAAATTTATTGGTCAGGTGCTCTTCATGTGTCAAAGCATGGTCATGTGTCATAAGTGTAAAAGGCAAATTTGTTTCCCAGCACAAACCCCCCCCCCAAAAAAAACAGCTCAACTACGCCTGAGGTATTTTGCATAGATGAGCAGATGTGCAACTCTGGAGGAGGGGAATGAATGTTAATTGCACTCTGCACCTTTCAGACTCGATGAAGATGAGAAAAAAAAGGGAACGTCATGTGTCACTTTCCTTTCACTTCACGATATTCACGGCAGTGTTGGTGATATCCTAACAAAATACACTGAGGAGTTTAAGCTGCAATGTGAAAAGACGTGGAAAAGTTAAAAGGGTGTGTTGACTTTGCATGAGCTTCTGCAAAGTCAACACACTGTAGACATAATGTGTCTACATGACTGTAGACTTTAAACAGACATGAGTCATTGTGTTCTGGTCAGAGGTATCAGACATGCTGGTTATGTTTCAATCAAATTTGTCATGCAAACGTTCAAAAAGTCTCAAAAAAGAAAATGCTAATTAAATGTGTTCTTGCTCTTTGGAGTGAACCAACCAGCATAATTTCATCAGACGATAATGTTATGCATGGCTGCAAAAACTAGCATTGAGAATAATAAAGAGAGGTTTTCAGGAATGTGTTGCTATCGGATACATTGTAGTTGTTCTGTCCTGTCAGCTAGCATCAGTGATGTCACCTGCTGTCCGCATCAAAGACAGGAAAGACACAGCTAATCAGTAGTGCAAGGTAAACGTTTGTTGCCACAGAACCTATCTGGATGATGTGCGTCTATCTTATGGAGGCGGAAATAAATCCAGGAGCAGCATCTCGTTATAACCACAAAATTATAACAAGAAAATCCACGCAGACCACGTTAAAATAAGAACATTTTTCAATAGAATAAGTAAAACATGTTTTATATTACATTTTAAGAAGAAACCTTTTCATTAAAACAAGTTGAGTTTGATATCTCACTATAAAGTTTCTTGTTTTAACAGGATATAATTTTACGTTCCTCTGACTGATTATGACTTGTTAAAATGGCGTAAAGAGGCGTAAAGAGGCGTAAAGAGGCGCACTGTGACTCTCCTCCTGGTTATTCTGGACCACATCAAAAAATCCCAAGAGGTGTTGCTGTTTGTTTTACTATTTCTTACTTAAAGGAGATGGATGATATTTTGGTTTTAATGAGATATAAGTCTGTCTTCAGTCTATCTTCAGCTTGTTTTTAAATAATGTTGTAGCTAGAAGCTTTTCTGGTTTTAAAATGGCGCTGCGCCTGCATTTATTTCCAAGCTCTGGCAGATAAACTCTTTTTAGAGCATTAACGCTTTTTCAGGAAAACCAAAAACCCCCTCAAGGGGCGCGAAAACTTTTGTTTTTCAAAATAGAGGAGGTTTTTTTTAACATTTTGTCATTCCCATCAACCTTTTCAACAGTGATAATTCAGATAAATTTTAAGTACAAACATGTTTGTTGTGTGACAGGATGAAGTTACAGACAGACTTGACAATTCCTCAGAAAGGGAACCAACAGAGATGTTTTGGAGTTTCTAAAGATTACAATGCACAAAATCTTTCTGAACCAAGTTGCACGCTGTTTTTACCCACCTTGAAAGCTCTTGTTGCTTTCCGAGGGGAAGGAGTTCCCCAGCATCACCGCGGTCGGGTCGATGATGATTTCTCGACTTCTGCTCTGCGATCCCGTCACCTCCCGCTTCCCTCCGCCGCCATCCAGCCGCAACGTCATCTCGTTGTCATGTCTGTCCAAGGAGACCTCATGCCACTCGCCGTTGTCAAGGCGATAGCTGGGTAGGGTCAGGTTGTACTCTCCGTCCCCGAGGTTGTAGAAAGTGCAAAGAAGGCCCTGAGAGACCTGCAAAAGGGAACAAAAGGAAAACCTGGAGTTTGTAAAACAGTTTGTATATAAAGCAGCAGTAAAATGCTGAGCCTCACAAGCAACATGAATTATTCAGACGTTATTAAAGATGTTCCAGGAATGGAAAATGAATACTCTGGCTTTAATAGATCAACAACAACACAAACAAAGCGAGTAAATAGATTCTATGGCTCATTCAGGAAATGATTACATTACCAATCATCACACTGATTATTCGGAGTAAGAGAAACCTTGTTGCATAAGGACAATTATGTCTACAGTGCTAGAGAAAGAAGGGCCAATGCCTGCTGCTCTAGTCTGCAAAACTGAACTTAGTTTGGATTCTTTCAGAAAACCACAGTCATCAGACACCTGACAAAGCACAGGGAAAATGGTATTTCATGTTTTTTACAGATTTTCCTTGTTTCTCTGCCGTAGGTACATTTAACAATATATTGATTGATTGGCAGCATTAAGACCCGCCTCCTGGCTCTGATTAGTTGTTTTTGACCAGGAGCATGTCTTCAGATGGCAACAGAAGCTCAGGGAGGAGGAGGAGCTCAATCTGTCACAGTTTATCTGCCTAATACCATACATTCATGACATGGTAGACATATTTTTAATAAAAGTTACATAGTGCGGTTTTAAGTCATATATATATATTTTTAAATGTATTTTTTAAACTTACTTCTCAATTAAGTAAGTTTTAATTGACTTACATAAAATGTGCAGATGTTTTGTGGAAGAGTTAAGGTCAACAGTCTCGATTGAACAACTAGAAAGAGTCCCGAACGGACTGAGCTGGAATTCATGGGAGCGTTCCAGAGCTAAACCCATGCTAAGGGGCTCAATAGGTTTTCACAGCACGGTTACAATCTTTCATTAAATGAGAACAAGAACAAAAACAGCGTTTTCTGCCCTGCAGCAATGCTGACAGCATCATCATGCAGTTGAGTCATGTATCCCGGTAACTCTCGGCGGTATGAATTTATGAGCAAAATAACATGATATCTATTGAAGAAAAGGAAACAAAAGTCAACTCAGTTGTCAAATTTTTATCAACAAGTAAAGCGCTTTAAAAAGCCGCCTGATTTAATTTGGAATTACTTCTCTCCCACCGATGATTCTGATAGAACCACAAGTTTATTTGAACACAAAAACAATGTGTTGTTTTCAATGTTGGTGAAACAAAGAGAAGTGAATCAGATTAATGTGGTTGAAGAGTAAATCTCTGCTTTCCTTACGTCTCAAAATTCCACAACTTTACACCTTATGAGAATGTCCATGAGACTCACCTATAATCACATGGACTGTAGATAATATCCATCCATCCATCCATCCATCCATCCATCCATCCATCCATCCATCCATCCATCCATCCATCCATCCATCCATCCAAGTATTATCAGACTTTAAAAAGTGTGATAATAATCAGTTTGAAAAAAAATACTACTCTAATTATGAAGTAAAAAAATATATTGAAAGATATATCGTTTATGTTTTAATATAGTAGCAGACATTCAAAACTATGGAAAACCACTGGGAGTTCATAATGTAATTGAAGTATGAAATTCTTTTTAAAGTAGGGCTGTGACTTTGTAATGTAAGTTTTTTGATTAATAACATAGATTGTAATGCAATTAATCTTAGAGCAGAACCTTTGTATTTGCGTATTCCTGGTATGTTTCTAAATCTGATGCAAAGGTAGCATCCAATAACAATGGACAAAAAAGCTGCTGCTCTTGCACCTATTGGGGTTAAAACTGATTTGACTGGACACTGGAAAAGACCATTGTTGAATTCAAGTTCTGTTTAAGGAGTTAGCCTATTAGCAAAGCTATCCAAGCCTAAAATAGCATCTGGGCTGCTGCTACATCTGTAGCTACATCTGTAGCAGCAGCCCAGACGTTCCCAATGCTAACATTAGCGTCCACTGTCCACATTTCTAAAAAAAGATCCATGAATGATCAGGAGTTCCTGAAACACTGGAACGCTGAATGGTTGGAATAGTATTTTACATAAAGCTAGTGGTCGAATAACATAAAAAACAGATTAAAACTATAAATATTTTAGTTGTTGAGTATGGATGTCTATTTATTCAAAGGTTTAGCAGCAAAAGTGTTTTAAACTGAATGTTTTTTTTTGTTGACATACAGTTTTTGATAAATTTTTTTAATTGTGATTAATTTGTTAAAGAACTTGACTGAAAATGTTAATCAAGTCCCACCACTACTTTAACATCTTTCCACAGTGGTGATAAAGTATTCATTTCTGAAATAATTAATCATTCAGAAATCTTAATATTTACAGATGATACTGGTTGTTTGGACTCATTAGATTGTCAGAATCATCAAACAATTATCAAACCTGTTACTGTGATTTCTTTCCAGCTTTAAGGGAACGAGGTTGTAAAGGTTTGAAGTTCACCTTAATGAGCTTCTATTTCACATTACACCTGTTCACAAACAACTCATCATGATATGCATCACAGGTTCATCTGTGAAAAGGCTACATAAAACTAGCTACTTTTTACGTCTCTTTACTTATACGTGTCTGTTTTGAAGCAGCCTCAGCACATATTAGCTTTATAATCAGCCTGAAGCCATTCTAAGGAAGAAGCTGGAGGCTACCAGGTTCTGTCAGGCATACAATGTTTGGAGGGAAGAATCTGTGGCTCCTACTGGGACCCAGTGTCCCCACAGAATGACAAGCAAGTACAGTCTGTCAGCAGTTTACACAGAAAAACCCCCTCCAAGGCATTCACTGTCACAAACAAACTCACAGGGCTGATGGAGACAAAACAAAAAGATTTCTTTCTAAAACAGTTTCCCTCAGCTTAGGCGATTAATCTGTTTTTGTGACAGTCCAGTCTCGGTACAGGTAAATATTACAATAATTTCACATTGAAGCTCCAAGCTTAAAACAGGCTCTCTTTCAGTCGGATGTATTTAAAGTAAAAGTTAAATGTTTAGCCATAAATACCATAAGGAAAAGCTTACAAACCTCAGGACAGCAGCCTAGCTAAAATGGTGGCAGCATCATGTGTGGGTGTTCTGGTTCTCTTCACAAAATAAATAACTTCATGAAGGAAGAGCTTTATGTGGAAAAGCTGAAGCAACCTGTTTCAGAATTTGAAGAGACTGAAAATTTTCTGTTAAAAAAATAATTCTGGTTCATTTAAAAAAAAAAAATTGTTGGTAACACCAACTGATCTAAAATGGGAAAAACTGAATCTGATTGAACATTCACATATTAATAGACAGAATAGGAAACATGATTCACATATAGAGAGAATAGGAAACATGATTGAAAAGGCAGAAGACATTAGTACTGATAGACCCGATTCATTTGTTCTCCCTACAACAACCAGCACAGGACCAAAGGCTTCATGTTATGATGTTATTCCCTCATCAAAAACATACCAGGAGTGTTGACTTCCAGGATTAATGAAAACCAGTTTGAATGGTAAACTGGACTTAACTGCATTGTTTGATAACTAGGATCAATATGGAATACATGTAACTGACCTGGAATCTGTTCGTCTTAATGGATTCAAATGATTTCCTTTGTAAAGTGTTTAGATTTGTTGCAAACTGGAGCAACATAGTTAAGCTTTTCAGTGATGTTACAGATGTTGATATGCTTATGTTGTGATTTCTCTGTTTCTGCAGGTTTAGAGGCAGATTACTATACTGCTGACTTCAGTTCTCTCTGTCTCTCCTCTCCTCTACTCCTCAGTTCCCTTTAAACATTTCTCTCTTTCTTTCCAATTTCTGTCTCCATTACATTTGAAATAAACCTAGGGCCAAATTTCTGATGACGTTTAATCTATATATATCAAGAGGATCATCACAGGAAACGCTGTAATGCTTCACTTGTGAAAGTAAATTTGTTTGGCTTCACCTTGACAGTCCTATAACAATTCTGAGTGCCACAGTGCAATACATTTCTTTCTTTCTTCAAAGCAAATAAATAAAACAATAAACTGAACTGAAGTAATGGATCTTTTTCTACACTGTATGCAAACATCTGGTTTCAACTCTGTCATTTTACTGAAACTGAATTCTGTAGGATATCTACAAAAAATAGAACACGTTTTCTTTAAAAGCAAGCTTCTTTTAAATCAAAAACGGCATTTGTTTTTTAATATAATAAAAAAGGTCTAACTTCAGAAGGAATTATTCATTTTTCGAAGTGGACAAATCAAACGAAACTCATTCGCTTTAGGGAGATCCAGAAATGAAGGCTCTAAAACTGTCTGCATGTTAATTTGGAACAAATCCCAAATCAAAAGGACACTTGAGGTAATTATGGTGAAAATGCTGAAGTGACTGAGGATTAAGCTTCAGATTTAAATATTTTAAAGGTAGAAAGACTCCAGTTGGTCTGGCTGATTAGAACAATGAGATAACTTAGAGCTGCTCCTTTTAATACCGTAAGGATATGCAATATAGATCCACAGTCCAGGGTAAATGTCTATTGTCTTTTTAAGGAAAAACATGCAGAAGGAACGTTTCTAAGACAAAAACGTACAAATACAAAGCAATTAACACATTGATTACAACAAGCTCTGAGGACCTGAAATAATACCCGGTGCACTTTTTCTGTTCTTATTTTAATTCCAACGCCTCTCTGTCATCCATGCAGCATGGAGGGCTGGGAATGCAGGAAGGGTGGGGGTTGGGGGTAGCGACGGAATATGTCCGAAGGCTGTTTTAAGACAGACAAGGTGGTGGGTGGGTCGTCCTCATTTCAATTTCAAACTGATCCTCCAAGTGTCCCACTGAGCATAATTTCCTCCCCTCCATCTTTGTCTGCCACTGCTAGCGCGTAAACACAGAGCTGAGATGAGAAGGGCAGGCAAACTGAGGCAAAGCAGGAGAGATGTGACGGGGATGTGGGCGCACACCGGTAACTTCCTCACTTCTCCTCAGCATAATAAACACAAGGCAGGTTTCTGAAGGAGGACACTGGTCAAAAATGCAGATTACTCTTAACTTTACATACCCAACTACAAATGTCCATGTCTTTGCTTTTTTTTTTAAAAAAAATTCATTTCTCTCACCTATTCCTGTCCTAATTCATGTGTTAATGACTTCCAACTTTTAACAAGAAGTTGGGTAAGATGTTGAACACCTCCAAGGCTGTTTGGCTTTGGGACGGAGGCTCATTCCAGGGCTCTATTATAAGGTAATAATTATGCTCACAATCCACCAGGGCAGTGCTTTTTATCCAGACATGCTCCCAGCCACCTGATTTAACCCCAATTAAAGCAGAACAGAGTGGTGTGATTTGACTCCAGCTCTGCTCCCTGGGTGGCATGTATGAGAACATGCCACCCAGGTAGCTGGTGTGACTAGAGTTTGCAGGAGCAGTTTCCACTTTGTGTGTGCCACTCTGTTTTGCAGTCAGCACTTCCAGAGAAGAGAAACTTTTAATCCTTCAGATGCTTCTTAAGCTCTGCAGCATTGTTTGAACAAAACATTTTAATCTAAACACATGTGCTCGTCGTGTAATTGGTATTTCTAGGCTTTTAATGATTAATTAAGAAGTTCTTGGGATTTATACCATTGTACATTCTCCAAAATCATTTCAGTTTATTTATTTGTTTCTTATAGAAGACATTTAGATAATGAACCTGGTCTGTATAAAGACCAGACAGATACATGAAGCATACAGTCATTTCCACCACTGATACTTCTCTTAAACTCATTCTGAATGCATACAAAGTGTTATTGGAAAACCATTTTAATCTTGACTGACATGAAAATGGAAATAATCTGACATTTTAGAGAATGAATGAATGAATGAATGAATGAATGAATGAATGAATGAATGAATGAATGACTGAATGAATGAATGAACTTCAGACATGGTGGCTGAGGTTGCAGCTCCTCCATACAGGAGACGCCACCCTTTATCTAGAGTAAATGACCACATCACGATGAACCTGCTACCATTTAAAAACTAATTTTGAAAACACAAAACTTTGGTTGGCTGAAACTCTGCACAGTTGACACAATCAATCTAAGAAACCCACAAACTCAACCTAATCTAACCAACCTGGCATAAAACAAAAATAAGATCCAGAAATCAGTTTACTGTCCAAGTAAATAAATGAAATTCAACATTGTGTGTAGTAAAAGCCCTGATGTTAATTCTTAACAGGTGAATGTAATTCCTTTGTAATTTTCAGCTCAAGGAGTTTTAGTTTGATGCTTTACGGAGTATCTATTGTTGGCAGTGTTGTTTTAGACTACATGTAAAGACAGTCGGTAACCATAAAGCAACTAGCAAAAGCAAATAATTTGTCCAAAGCAACAACTGGCAAACTAGACAAGCAGGTGTAGTTTGTTTTTTATTCTAACAAAAGTTCAGGTGACCTACAGTGAGGAGCATAGACAAGTTTGGTCAAGTATTTCATTCTTTCATGCAGAAAGCCTTGTAAAAATAAATGAGCTCAGCAGTGTGACCTTTTGCAAAGCAGCGGAGTGAAAGAGCAGCGTTTTAATGCCGTATCCTAATCAGTGAATGTCGGGTTATGCACCGTCCCCGTGACTTTGAGGAAACATAAAATGGCATTACCTGGTCATAACAAAATATGATGCTGTCAACTTCTTCTCAAAGGAGATGGAAATCAATTTATTAACTCTTCAATTACTTTAGCGATAACCTTCGGCAATCCACAATTTAGTTTTCAAACCGGGTTTTAAAAAAAGGTTTTACAAACTGGAGGCATCCATCCATTCATCCACAAGATATTTATTTAAAACTTAATTTTGTTTTTACTCAGTTCATCTTAATCTGACAGTAACATTTGCTTTCGGAGCTAAAAACATTTCAAGTGTGGCGGAAAAGCAAAAGCTGAAAAAAATCTGTAGGGGAACAAATACTTTTCCACTGTGCTGTACAATATGCATTTCTAACGTGACATAACATCAGAAATCCATGAAGTGCACAGTTAGAGTTCATGATGTTTGTATATTTCAGAGTGGATCTGTACAGTATATCTGCACAGATTTAAAGATTTCCTACAGTTAAATGTTTTATTCCCTCATTAAGCTAAACACAATCAGTCCCCTAATTTCCTGAAAGTATATCCAGCCAAGAGTAACTCACACTAATTCCTCCTTCTGATTAAAAGCAAACAGAGCTGTTAGAGAGAACAACATAACCCTGGTAGCAATATGCTCCTACTCCAAGCAGAGACCAAGGCAGAATATCCCGCATGCCACTGCAGGGAGCTTTTTCATAAGATTCACATATCCCCATGCTGTCTGCAACCAGGAATAAATGCACTTTATGGAGTGGATAAATGATGTGAACCTGCTCCTCATGTGGCGGTGCTGAGAGAGCGCTGTGACATTTAAGAGGAAGTGCAGGAATGGATGAATCGAAGGAAGAGACAGATGGATGACAGACGGGGATCGTAGGAGAGGTTGCACTCTAATGGCGGCTGTGATATGGATCCTGTAATCATCATCATTTAGACACTGAAGTTTGATCAATACGCGCGGGCACAGTGCCGGGTGACAAACAGGAGCGAGCGTCCGGGAAGCACCGGAGAGAGGCGCCAAGCCGTCCAAGACAACAAGTCAAGTCGAGACAAAGCAGGAAAACTGGCAAATGAACAGAAATGAAGGAACATTTAAAGTGTGAACAGAACATTCAGTGGGTGTAATGAAGCCCTGGAGACATTAAAAAAACATCAACAAAAAAAGTTGACATTGTTTTTAACAAACTGTTACTGCTGGAAGGAGATTTCAGAGCATTTATTCTTTGTGACTTTGTCTATCCAAAGTGAGCATATTTGTAGTAGCATTAGTACCACTAATAATAATAGTGATAATAACAGCTAGAACAACTAAGGGTGCACCGATTGCAGTTTTCCAATTTCAAAAGCCTGACCTATCAATTTCGATTTTAAAGTTGAGAATTGGAGACAAATGGCAATGTTGACCACAGTAGGTGGATACTGTTAACCAGGTATGACCTGGTGGGCGGGGCTGTCGGTCAGTCATGCCTAAGTATCTGCTGATTTCACAAAATGGAGGAAATTGGTGCCAATTCATCAGTCGCCTGACTTATCAGTGCAGCTACGTCCAGTAACAATAGTATAAATATATGCTGCTAGCTGGACTCTCACTAAATTATCTTCAACCTGTAATAACTTTCCATAGTTACACATTCAGCTGAACTGCGACAATATTGATGAAAATGTACCCAGTAATTATTGATTCTAAATCTTTATTGTTACATAGTTCCAGATATTTCCAAAAGCGTTTCATTATTTTAAACCAAAATATCCACCAAGCTTCAACTAGCTTCAACATTGACTGTACAGTAGAGGTTTGTGGTTAACATGTCATGTGGCCAGAGGAAGTCCAAACCACCAGCCTCCATCACTGTGCCTCGGCACTGATACAGGGCGCTTCTGATCATATCCTATATTTGATTTTCACAAAGTCTCAACGCGCTAGGGGTTAAGTCAAAACTTTTGAATCATGCATCATTTGAGCATTTTTTCTATTTTTATTCTAATTATATTTTTATTAAGCTGAACAAATGAAAACTGTAGAGTTAGTGACTTTATTGATGTCTGTCAGTTTCAAAACACCCACATCCTGACATAAATAGATAATAGTTAAAGGAGAAGCCACTACTTTCCTGGGATGTGACGTGTAAATGTGAACACTTTATGGTCCATCCATCCATGTACTCGATGAATTATGGTCTGACCACCTTATTAATAAACTGTCGCCAAAACTTCATAAGCACAACTCTGAAAATCTTTCTAAAATGAAAAAGCTATCACACTCAACAGACACATAAAGAAGGAGCATGTTTGGCAAATACATACCAGGAACTCATCTGTACATGGTATATTTTGGTAACGTTCACAAGAGACTGGACTTCATGTTATATAACCATATCACAGCTGAAGAATTTGTGACCCTGAAATGAACTGAACCATTCAACAGGCTTTTAATCAGGGCCATCATGGGTAATGCATGGCATAAAAAGCGACACTGAACTTCGTCACATCAGGACTAAAGGATGAAAAGACCAAACAGAAGCTTTAGAAGCTGCTCATCACAAACTCTAATCACGTGGCAATGTAGCAGTGATTTGATGCGATCATGATTGTGTGCCTACACGGCCAGCTCACCTCCAGTCGCAGGTATTCACTCTGGTCCCTGGACACCAGGCTGATGATGATGCTGCTGTGTTTCCGGGTTCGAACCAGGACTTGGATCCACGTTCTTCGGGCCGGGAGTGCAGACGTCAGCTGGTAATGCAGATGACTGTGGCCGTCGAAGGAATACTCTGGAGCCTCTGGAATACAGATACACACAAATTAGACACTGAACAATTAAGGATCTTCTCTATCATCTATGCAACTCAATGTAATCTCTTTTTTTCTTTTTCTAGAACAAATGTCAGGCAGAATCAATCCAATGTTCTCAAATTTGTTGAGAAAATGCATCACTCAAACATCTTCATATTAACACTGGACCCCCGGCTATTGGCAGGTTTTCCAGAGGAATGAGTCTCCACAGATATGTTCTTGGAGGGTATGAAAAACATTCAAAAGAAAATACACCTTTGAAATACCAGAGCAATGTAACTTGGTACAGTATTGGCTGAATCTCCAAGAGCAGAGAAAAGGAAGAAGGTGGATGTTAGCTTCTGCTGTAGTTCTAAGACAGTTTTCACTGGGTGTATTAATGCATATTGAGGTATATTTGGTGTTTGAACTATTAAAACAAGCAGTCAAAAGAGGATTTTGAGGATTTCAGCTATTTGCAGATGTGGATCCTAACCTCTACTCTGTATTCCAGGTATCTAAGTTTGAAAGAGATGAGTGCTTTAAGATAAAACCATCTTAAGCCCTTTCTCATTTAGCACTGAGTATGCAATATGAGCTGTCATCTTCAGACCACTTTAAAACTCTGTCCTGATTTTCACAAACTATATCGTAGACTTTCATCAATCGCCTTCCACTCATCCAAGATCAGGCCACTGGGTTAGGAAGTGAAAACCAGACCTTCCTCTCACTAGTAACACTCTCCAGCTTGTTCTGGGGGTTAAAAATGAGACTCATTAGAACTGCACCTCTACTGGTGGCAGCATGTTGGAGCAGCTCCGTCACTTTAGTTCTGATATGTTCAGTTTGTTCATGAATGTTTTTGGTTGAGGTGTTGTGTATTTGGAAGGATATTATCTCTGCTTTAGGATATTGTGCAGCTGAAGAGAGTGTTGGACAGTTGTTATTATGTGTAACAGCAGAAACAATGTGTTGTTTTCAGAACTGGAAGCAGGTGGTTAGGATCTCAGAACAATCAAATTCCTGAACTATGACCCCCAATTTCCAGAAAATGAGGCTTCATAGATGCAGAGAATCAGCAAAGAGCAGAGAGGAGGAAGTTCAAACCATCTTCCATCAATCATATCCTGTCTATCATGTCTACGACTTTGAAGATATTTGGATGACATGAGTTATGACAATTTGGGGATTAATAAAGTATTATTCAATTGGATTAAGCTGAATAGAAAGGGTTTCCAGTGAATATATAATCACTCTAGCAAATTCGGCCCTTGTTCTACTTCAGATGACCGACTCACCTACACTGACTCCTTCTAATGTAGAGAAACATCGGCTCAACTTTAAACCAGTCATCAAGAGAGGGAAGGTCATTCTAACTGCATCCAGAGTCCTGTCCCTGTAACAGGTGATTGCAATACTGTAGACAAACCAGTAAATTTAGAGCTTTGGCTTTTGACTAACCTCTTTCTCACCAGAGTAACACACACACACACACACACACACACACACACACACACACACACACACACACACACACACACACACACACACACACACCATTTATGATGGTGATTATGAAAACCGAGCAAACAAGGAAAGGGAACAAATCTCCGAAGAGAGACTTTGGATGCTGAATTGTGTGGAAAGTGTCTGAACCCGGTGAACCAAAAGCAAATGCTTCCTTTGGTGCTGCCTTCTCAAAATAAAGCTGAGTAAACAACTCTTCTCTCTTTTCCAAAGAGGGCCTCCCTGGTTGCCAAAACTCAGCTGTATAATGTAAAAAAACAAGTCATTGTATAAACAGCAAAAGTAATTAATTGCTGTTTATCATTCGTCTCCTCAACTTTTATCTCATTAAATTGTTGAATGTTTGACGTCTGCTGTAGTCGTTCACATTGTTGCACAAAGCCCTTATCGGCTGCTTTTTTAAAACAGAAAATATATTTTAAAAAATAGCTTCATGTCCAGTGGTATTTATATGACAACAGTGTGTGCAGTGTGTGCTACTCCTCTACTAGATCTGTGGCATTGAGAAAACCCTGTCAATTAGTGTCACTCTGAGGCAAGAGGACAGTGGAGGGGAGGACGGTGTAGCCTGGCATGGTGTGCTGCGGTCAGCAGAAAGCAAACTGGGATGTGTGCAGAGTCGGACCAGAATCATTAAACATCCCGTCTCCTTCCAACAGCTGCAGTCAAGTGAACGCCTCCGCTCCATGCGGCCGGCGCAGACAGCCTCACAAGGAGAGCTCATCCCCAGGCCAGAAGGAGCCTTAATGCGGGAGCTGCCAAGAGGCTGCATGCTGCTCCGCGAGCAACACACAGCAGTAATTAAGAATCCTTAAAGGAAGAAGCAGCTGACCTGTGTGTTCATTTCCCATAACAGGAAACAACATCTGCTCAGAGGATACCTAGAAGGAATGACACTGCGAAGAATTAACGTCAGAATGGCAGAAACACAGGCAGATATGGGCAATTAATGAAGTTAGCAGAGGACTCTTGCTAGATTCTCCTTCACAGTTTGGATAAATAACAGCAAAAACGACCAGTTTGTATTTTAAACCCTGATAAGTATGCTGGATGTACAAAGCCTTCACCCAGTTCATATTCTGACACGTCAAACATTGATGTAAGTGCTGCTTATTGGTATCATATGTAAGGTTGGGACTTCAACTCATTAATTTCAAATAATTAATTACATTGCATTTTTTTTAACACAATTACTTTTTTTTCTTTTTAACATACAAAGGTTCCAGACAGAACCTTTGTATTCACATGTTTCTGGTACACCTTTATTTAAAACTGACACACAAACTGTTTTCGCAAACAACATCGATGGAAACGAGTTGCTTCACTCCGCCCACCGAGGGTTAATACTTGCCTCAAAAACCGATCTGATTGGACCCTGGAAAAGACTATTGGTGTTTTCAATTAGTGCTAAAAGGAGTAAGAATATCAGCAAAGCTATTTAAACCTAAAACAGCATCTCAATGCTAAACATGTAGCAGCAGCACAGATCTTCCCAATGCTAACAACAACATTCACAGGAGTTTCTGAAACACTGGGAAGCTGAACTGATAGAATAACACTGTGTGTAAATCTGATGGTTGGAAACCCTGAATGACAATTTAAAAACTACTAATGTTGTTGGGCTCATGTCAATTTATTCAATAATTTTTCTGCAAAAAGGGGTTTTGAAATAAAATGTTGCTTATTTTATCAATGTGAAATATAGTTTTCAGTTTATTGCAAACAATCCATTACAGATCCTCCTAATAACTTGATTTACAAAATTTAATAGCATCCCATTACTCATTATATGAGACAGACATCGCTAAGACGTGCATAGATGTGGAGTGGAACAAAAATCAAACATGCTTTTTGAAGATTTGTGAAGATAAAAACCTAAAAAGTGTGATGTGTATGACCCCTTCCTTTAAATAATTTCTGTTCGTTATCTGTTTGTCCAAAATCTTTACTCTTTTCCATCTGCCTAATGGAAAAATGACCGGCAACGTCCTGCACCTTCGAGGTAAATTGTTTTCTAATTTTTTGATCTGGAAAGACGTTCCAGTCGTCTCAGCAGCAAAGATGGGATGTGGGTCACTTCCCTCATAAATGTATTCAGGGTTTTTTAATAAATGAGTGCAACCCAAATCCACTTTTGAGTAAAAAGCTATGGATGCTTGAAATCTTATTTATAATGAAGTTATAATGAGAGGGAAAAGTGTGGCAAGAAATACATTGGCTTGTTCCTAACATTTTCCATTTTAAGAATATTTTAATTTGTAAAACAAAATATCCATCTGCAACTGGTTCCATTCTTAAAATCTGTCTGAGGGCCCATTCAATCCTCCATATGTTAATATATACAGGGAATGGTTCTATAAAACTACATACATTTGTTAAAATAGCCTAGTCAAAGTCCAGATCCAGTCCATGCGATCGGCCTGCATCTGAGCTACGCGTAAAACAAGAATGAGTCACTCAACATAAAATATTGCCATGAAAGGTGATTCAATAAAGAATTCAGTCAGAACGATGAATATAAAGATATAAAACAGTTTTATGTGACCTTTTCCCATAATATCTCAAAAAAACAAAAGATTTTGGTGGTAACCTGAAAGAAATTTGAAAAAGTTAAAGGAGTTTGACTTCATGGCAGATATGATGTAGTGTTTCAGGCTCTGTGATCGGCCCTAAGACCTGCTCTGTTACCGTAGAGACGTCGTATAGCTTCATGAGCCCGACACAGATCTGGCTTACCTTCTTCACACTGCTGTCCCGTGTATCCGGCCACACACTGGCAGCTAAAGGAGCCCCACTCCCCATGACAGCGGCCGCGATGGCCGCAGGCTGGAAAGCCCATGTTGACACAGCTGCTATCAGTGGTGAGGCAGCCTGGGGAGCTGGACTGCCAGTCGGCCGGGGAGCCCAGATCATACAGCTGAACCCAGGAGATAGAGGTGAAAGGACAGAGGTGCAGGAAGAACAGAGGAAGAGATGAAAGAAGGTGAAGAAAGTGGAATGTGGAAAGAAGAAAAAAGGGAGGGAAAAGTACAGTTTATTACAAATAAAAGATATAAGTCAGAGGGGAGGTTGGATAAAAAAAGGCAGCAAAGTTAAAGTTCGATGATAGGAAAAGGAAAAGTTACCAGTGACTGAGCAAGGTTATAAACAGGAGACAAAAACAGTCGGCAACAACAGAGGAACGGCTGTTTGAGAAGCAAAACGCACAGAGATCCAAGGAGCTCCACAGCTACAGGGGTAGACAAAGTTCTTTAAAGCAGCAAAAGTCAAGCAAAGTGAAAGGAAAAACTGAAGAAGGGACTGCAGAATGTGCCGAAGGACATTCGCTAAGGGTTCCCTCATTTCCGCTCTCATCTTCCTCCCTTGTTCTGTTTATACTCCCACTCTTTCTCTCTCTCTCCATCTTTCTCTCTCCAACTTCTCCTGCAGTGATGAAACTGAATGCAGAGCCGATCCTCTGATGGAAAACCTGCATGACCAGCTGAGTAAGGCACTGAAAGGACTGGGGGAGCTCTGAATACTTAAACGCTGCTCCTTTGACAATCCCGTATTCTGTGCAGCCTTTTTGTGCTGCAGAGAAGATGCAGGAATGCAAACGAGTAAAACTGACAGAACGGTGCTGTCAGGGAACCGCTGGCCTCCAGCAAAGCAGAGCATCCTATTGGTTCCTTCTTTTTAAAAACGGCAGGGTTTCTGCGAATCCAGCTGAAGACTAAGAGCTGAAGCCCAAACATTCCCAAACAGTAAGAGAGGGAGAGCGATTCCCATCTCTGCATGTAATTTGATCATGCATCGGTATAACGACTGAAGAAGAATCTGAATAAAACACTCAAGTGCCAAAGTTCACCTGCCTGTGCACAAATTGTGAAGGGTGGCTTCAGCAGAGAGGAATGTCAGTCTCTCAGATAGACGACTGCAGGCGACCCTATTTGGTGAGATTAATGTCAGGTGCTGGGTATAAACATGTCAGCGCTCAGAAAGAGAGAAAAATACGCTGAGAATCAAAATCCAAAGCCTACAGAACAGTGTGTTGTGCTGTGAGCGATGTGTCACCAATCATGTGACAAAGAATCCATTTTAATGCATTTATAGAAACACTTGATCTCATCTATCCTGGATATTTTTTTTAATAAATCAAAGGCATCGCATTTCACTAGCAATACTGGTGAAGACAGAGAGTCCAAAGTAAGAAGAACAGCAGTGGTGGTTAAAAAGTTAGTCGCAATAACCCTGAAGCACTAATCATGAATATTAGTTAGTTAATGCTAAATGTCAACAATTACCTTCATATGACAAAAGCCAAAAGATGTGCTACAACATAGGAAGAAAGACTGCAATCCCAAAACATCAATTTAATTTTGATATAATAATTTCCATATTCTATTAAGCCCTTAGATAATGTATTTTTTTGTTTACATATTGTCTTTCAACTGTATATTTAATTTTATTCCAGTATGTTTCATATTTTAAGTAAAGTTAATTTGTGAAAAAAGAGAAAATGTGGACAGGAAACAAGACTGATTCGTAAACGATCTTCACCAACAGCAAAAAACGAGCATGGATATAATGTCAATGACAAAAACTTCAACTTTATTCATCTGAAAGGTTACAAAACAGCCAAGTAAGTTATGCAGAAATAAAAAAATAACCGAGGGGAAGCTAAATGCACTGAACGTCTTAAAAATTAGCTGGACTATTAGTGGATTAGCAGAAATGTGCCCACCACTGCAACACAGATGTTTCTGGTATTTTAAACAGATTCAAATCAACACTGCTAGAAGTTTCAAAACCAAAGTATGTACAAACCTGGCAGACTGAGACACAGAGATATATACTGGTTGTGCTCTCATTCTGTGGGAGTATTTTACTTCAGCGGGCTGCTGGTTGGATTTGATGGGGGGAAGAGCAAAGCTAAAAACACGGCAATCCCAGAATAAAAACTGCCAAGACAACAACATGTGAGTATTTATCGTATCATTATCATAACAATTTCTTATCATAATGTCAATTTTCATTTATCACAACACAGATAAATTCCAGTAAATGATGTTGGGCTGTATTGTCAGAGTTGTTACTTTGACTATTTTCTTCACTACTGGTTCCATGAGAACAGAAATGTAGTTTAGTGACAAAAATCAAACCATGTACTGTTTATACTGGTGTCCTTATGATCTTTCAAAATTGTTATGTTTCTTATGAGTTTCTTAGAGTCATTTTTTATTTTAAGCTCATCCCTGAAACCAGCACTATGACCATTCAAAATGTATTTGTATGCTAGGTCAAAGTTCAGACCTAAAATAATTGTAGAAAGATTTAAAACAGACATTTAGATTTTATCTTTGTCCTATTTGACTGAGCTTGAGTTATTCTGCAAATACAAGGCAAATGCTTCAGTCTTGATATGGAAAACTGATGAGTCAAAAATCCGAAAGCACCGTTTGATATCTAGGATTAAATGGAATGTATATGTGATTGAATTCAATTTATTGTTTTATAAATTTTCTCAAGGCATTTTTTGTGAATTTGTGTTATATAAAGTAATTGAACAGAAATTGAACTGAAGTGAGATGTAATTTAAGACAAATGTAAACCTAAAAGTTTTAATTCATAGGGACATTTGTCACAAGTTTGGGCCTTATGCCACACTTTCTAAATATTTATTTGTAAAACTATGAAAACCACTTTATATTGGTCTTTTGCACAAAATTCCACCAAAGTACTTTGAGGTTTATGGTAGCAATGTGAACAAAATGGGGAAACTCAATACTTCTGCAGTGCAGAGTAACGTAATGCATCAGTAACACCCCGATAATAAATGCGCTTCGTAAAAACGACCCCACGTGTTGCTACTGCAGGTCAAACGTTTCTGCAGAGCAACGCAACGCTGCTCGCACTCACAAAACCATTACCCCAACTGTTGTAAGTGGAAAGCTCCAACCTAAAAATGGAGTGACAGACGTGTCAAAACCAGAGAAAAACTTAGTACAGAAATCTAAATGTGAGGGCTGAGAGGAGACAGACAAGCTGGGAAATGACAGGATGAGGATAGAGCAGACAATGGTGAATGACAGCCAGAGGGAAGAGGCGAGGCTCTGGAATAGAAACATAATTATGAAAGACAGGAAAAAATATAAAAAATAAAAAAAATCTTTTTTTTCTTTTCCTTCATCCAGACGTCTACCTCAGAGCAGTAACCTCTCCTCACTGCTTCCTGCTGTTGTTTTTAAAGTGTTTAATGGAGCTGACACGGTGCTGTGAGGGTTAAGAACAGGTATATGCCAATATCCACGTGAACTACCTTCATCTCTTCACAGGCACTTACATCCTGGTTGAAACAGACCATGTTGCTATGGCAATGGAAGTGAAACGTTAACAAATTCAGTAAAAAAATAAAATAAAATAAAATAAAAGGGCATCAAAGGAGAAACCATAAAAAACCTGAAGCATACAATGCTGAAGCATGTCCATCAATGTTATTAATCATCAAAACGCCCACTCTTCCCTCTCTTTGGAGCTTTATTATCTTTGCGTCCGCCCACATATACCGTGCAGATTTCTCTCATTAGCACACAGTTTTTGAACATACTCTTGCTTTATCTCTGGCTAAGGTAAATCCCACTAGAGCCAAGCTTTCAGAACTTCACAGTAATAAACATACATAGTCATGGAAAAGTGTGTGCCCCCAACAGATTTTATTTCATTAAAGCGTCTTTGTGAGTAAGCTTGTATGATTGTCATCAAGTATACTATATTGTTCATATTCACTGTTGAGGAATTTTGACTTATCCCTATTTATTTATTTATTTGCACAATTATTTGAATTTAAAGCCTGTTTCAGATCATGCTGCAGCATTTCAATCAGATTTACCGCCATGTGAGATAGAGAGTGCTATCACAGCTCAGGTCCTCTATGCTCTTGTGTTTATTACTCTATAGGTGAGACAGCTGTCAGGTCTGCATGCAATTAGGAAAACTAACCCAGAAAAAAAAATCACACTGAAATTCTAGTTATGAATGTCTGATATTTGCAATTAGCTAAAACATTTAATAAGCAAAGAAAAAAAATCTGTAAGAGAACGATTAATTTTTTACAGCACTGTCTGACTTATGCCCCCTTTTTTCACACCCAGCGATTTGTTAAAACACCTGTAATTTTATGCTAACAGTTTTACATTGAAAAGAGCAAACAACATCTCTGTCTCATGGATACTGTTCAAGAAAAAAATGTCACATTTCAAAGTCTACAAATTCACACACAGATTTCCTACCAGAGCCATCTGCTCTTGCAGAAACGACTCGGGTTTAGGCAGGTCAGGGTTTGGACTGTCACGCTCTGAGCGTAAAGTCCAACTTTTTATAACAACAGCCCAGCAGGAGAAGGTTGAAGGGAGCGCTGGCCAGGAGTGTCGAGGCTGATATTCCATTTCACTCTCAGAGAGTGTGTGTGTGTGCATGTGTGTGTAGTGTCTGAAAAGACTTTGAGGTTCCAGTTAAAAGCTTAAAACCCTCTCTAACACGGCACAAGGGCACTGGGAATGTTGAAACGTGTTATTAACGCATTTATCAGCTGGAGTGCAGGTGTGAGTTTGGATTTGCTTTCCTGCTGATGTTTAAGTGGTTTGTTTGGTCATATGTGGGTGTGTGTGCATGTGTGTTTGGGTGGATAACAGGCAGTATGTTGTTACCTTGCTGTCCACAATGAGGTTGCGGATGCAGCCGGTGAAGTGTTTGTGCTGAAGCTGAGGGTAGATGTAGGGAATGTCCTCGTTCACACCTCCGAGCTGGAGAACCTGACTCGTGTTTAGGTGTCTGAAAATAAAAAAATACACAGAGTCACATGAACATGTAACGACCAGCACCGTTAGAACACAGCATTCTGGAGGCAGGCAGTGTTTTGGACTAACATGTGTGTGATATTTAAGAGTGCAAAACAAACAGGAGTTGTGTAAAAACAGAACAAGACAAGAGGTTTTTAGTACTTAAATTCTAAATCGACTTTATTATATTAATATAATCAAAAATATTTAAAAACCATTTTCTTTCTGCTATGGTAATATAAGGAATAACATTTCCCTGTGCTGCTTGGTAAGACAAAGGTTAGCACTAGCTAACTATGAATTCTTTAAATGGGCTTTTTAATTAGCATAGAGGGAACATGAGGTTGGCTCAGTTGGTAGAGAGTGTACCATGTACAAAGGATGTCATTCTAAAAATGATTTTATTACCGCTCTTCAGTCATTTGCTGCATGTCTTCCTCCTCTCTCCACTATATTTCCTGTCAATTTACTGTTCAGTAGAGGCCAATAGTGCCAAACTATCTTTAAGAAAAATATCAAAATTCAAATTAGGCATGTTCAGCTCATAATGAGGCAGCTTTAGACCTTTGCACCACTCATTCCACACATCCTGTGTCACTCCAGGGCTGTTTTAATTGTTCACTGTATCCATCAGGGTTAATGGCCTGTAAGATGATAAACTAAGCATACATTAGACTAGATGTTTGTATTCCTTTAATTTTATGACATATATTTTCAGCTGCTGGGGGATTCACAATGTATTGGCTGGCTTACATGGAGACAATGGCCACAACGGGGACATGGGTTGCTGATACAACACAGCCAAAGGCTCAAAAAGTCTTCACCTCCTGATGTAGAAAACTCTGTTGTCCCAATAGTTTCTCCAGTGGAAAAACAACCTGTTGAAATTCTTTCGGATTCTGAGAGTTTGAAGTCAGTTGTTGAAGTGGAATCAATTGAACCAGAAGCTAGTATCGAAAAGCAACCTGATGTGCCTGCAGAACAAGTTCCATCTCATTCTGAAGACTTGCCTGATCCAGGCAGCCCAGTTGGTGAAACTGTTCCTGCTCCTGATATTGAAATTTCTTTGACTAAATCCCCAAACTTTGATGGCATAAATCGAATTAATGACATCCCTCCAAAACGCTCAACACGTCACAGAGTGGCACCTAAACGGCTTCAATATACCACTTTAGGTAATCTGCTTATTTCAGTTGTTCAAACTTTATTGCACAGTTTGTCTGATGCTTTAGTTTTGACACCCACCACTTCTAGCAATGTTCACATTGTTTAATGTTTACATGTCACGGGACGTGCATGATTTAAGGGGAGGAGGATGTAACCCAGGGTAAAAAAAACTGCCCTTAGTCCTGCCTTTTGCTGCTCCATTGGTTAGAGTGACAGTCAGTCACACAGTGCATTCAGGCAATTAACACACCTGAGGTAGTTATTTAGGCCTGCTCCAGCTTTCCCAGTCAGGTGTGAGGGGAGAGCTGGAGACAAAGGAGCTACAGGTTGGTGCTTCCAAACAAACAG
>CAEGAF010077171.1:0-23079 GCA_903067075.1 Micropoecilia bifurca
ACACACACACACACACACACACACACACACACACACACACACACACACACACACACACACACACACACACAGCCTCCACCAACACAGTGCTGACACACTGAGTGAGGTAATGTGCCTTCCAAGCACACTTCCTCTGCCTGGAATAATTGCTGCCTGTCTGGCCTCCGTTCATTAGTTGCTCTAAATATCAGACGCTGCATCACTTTTAAAGGCTTAATTTCCATGCAGTCACGGCCCCCCCGACCCCCCTTCCTCTCTACAATCCCTCCCCCGTTGAGAGCCGTAGAACATGCTCCTGTTTTCACAAGCTACGACCTAAATAGATAAGTGCTAAATAAATGTGGGGGCGTCTTTCTTTTTCTTTATGCAGCCGAAGATGTCAGAACCCCCAGGCCCCCCAAAATGGCCTAACGGACAGAAAGAAGAGATCTGCAGCGTCCATTTTCTTACAAATGCACAAAAACAAGATCCCCCGTTTCCATGGAGACCAACAAACAGTCATATATTACTTAAGGGACTAGCGGGCGTCCTGCGGTGCTTGGTGATTGGATCGTTGAGATGCTGCAGACGGTACCTGAAGCAGAGGGCTTACGCTGGTGCTTTTAAGAGCTGTGAGGACAGGATATGTACGGCTGACTGGATCAGACCTGCACTCGCTGCGCACACATGCACACCCCACAGGGAATCAATCTGAAGCGATTCTGCATGTCGCTGTGCGTGGAAATGGGAGGAATTGCGAGTTGTGTAGCTGGTCCATCTTGCAGAGCAGAGATAAAACTCCTCTGTTTAATTCTAGAGACTAACCATATTTACGTCCCACGTCGTCGTCTTGGTAAACAGAACGAATGGAGAATCCAATCGACTCGGTTACTAATTAAACGGAGAATTCGAGCAGGAAGTTTCAATAATAGCCTATTTCACACGTTCACGTTCCTGTGGAAAACGCTCTAGACAGCGTTCTTGTCTGCCTCATGCTTGGCAACAATTTCCAAGTTGATTCTCCCCAAAAAAAAAATAAGGCTGATGCAAAAAATAATAAAGTTCTGATGCATGCTAATGGGTGATGCGTTCATTTTAGGCTTGATCATTCATTACTGGTGTTCGGTTTCTCAGAATCTTTTTTTTTGTTTTTTTAATTATCAGTGCACGCACCACATTAAGTTGTGCTACCCACAACATTTGTGAAACAGAAGTGGTTACCAAGCAAAGATGACTCAAAGGCATTTTCAGTACCTGAGCTTTTCAGAAACAAAGTCTGCTGAAGCAAAAAGTTTCTAGAAAGAAAAGTGGATTTTCTGTAACATTTCAGGAGACAACTGGAAGGATGAATTGAGTCTACAGTTGCTCTGTTATCAGTTATCTACTTAGAAAACAGAATGTCTTTAGACAGAGGCTTCTTGAAACTTGCTGTAATGCAAACTGCTACTGGAGATATTTCATGGCAACAGTCATCGTCAACTTTACAGTAACATTTCATTTCCCTCTGGGACCAATAAAGTAATTTTTAATTCAATTGAATTTGATCAGGATCAGAATTGTAGGAAGCCTTTTAGAAATTTCAGACTTAAGAATCAAAATTCTCTAAAAAATGCAGATAGAGTATAAGGTTAGTAATGCTGGATCTACTAATTATCTAATAAGATATCACAAGGGAACAAAAATGCTATCTTTGTAGTAAGGTCCTTGTTTAGCATATTTCCATGTACATACTTATTATTGTATTTATTCATCTTATATTTAGGTCACATTTTAATTGCTTGTAAGATTTGTTAAAACCATAAGAGTGATATTATATTGCTAATGTTTTCTAATATTTTAACTCTTGGATGGAGTAGCCTCTCAACAAATAAGCAATTTTTCATTGGGCATCAATAAAGTAAATTCTGATTCTTGGTTTAAAATGTTAGTAAAATCCTATTTAACATCAAAGTTGCATTAAATTCTGGGGTAAGGTCATTTTATTTATATAGCACAATTTCAGCAACAGGGAATACAAAGTTAGTTTGAGAATTCAGACGAACACTGTCATGGATTTTATATATATCAAATAAATCTACAGTATTAGGCTGCACATGCTGTTATTTTAGTGGATCCTGCAGAAATTGTGTGTTCTTATAGGTTCGAGGTTGAAGTTATAATAATTTTTATAATGAAGAAATGGCCATGATATTTGTTCAGTTGGGTTTTATTGTACAAATATTTTTGTTCTATAATCTTCAAAATTACAGATTTCCAGCAATGCAGAGAAAGACGGCTCCTTAAATCTGGTCTTTTGTTTTTCCCTTGAGAATTACATTTTCTTTTCCCCAATTTTTATGAAAGGTAAAAAAAAATTCTATTAATCATTATCATTCAGAAAATGTATCATATCTATCAGCTGAACCGAGCTTTACAAAAATCTTTAATGTGGTCCAACTCCAATTTTATCTTCAGTGATTCCTAATTTTGCAGAAACTGGGAAGTCACTGTCCAATCAGATCTTCTCCAGTGTCTGAATGCGGAGCTGGTGTTACTATTGAATGAACCAGTTAAAAACAGATAAAGCCTCCGGTTATTTAAGAGCCCTGTGCTGAAACAGCCAGACTGCTAAGGATGGCAGATGCGTCTGCATTAAGTTTCTGCTCCATCTTTTTAGATAATCAACGGCTGATGCTGATTGCAGCAAGTGGCAAACAATCAACTTAATCATTTGTCTGATAAGATTAATCAGATCGAAATGAAGAAACCTCTGTAGCTGAGAAGGATCATTAGCTCCCCCAATCTTTGAAGCATATGGACGCTACAGGTGTAAATCAGATACTATAGACAGATATTCAATAAGGAACTCATTAAATCAACACAAACACCGTTTAACTTGAAGGTTCTATACACTTGAAGAGTCCAGTGTTTCATTTACAGCTCTGTAAATATTGAACCTATTTTGCTCTTGAAAAAAAAAAGATAATTGAATCAAATTATTGCCGCTATTGATTTCATGTATAACCCTGTGTTTTTGTGCATGTGTGTGCGAGAGATCGTGCATCAACATACCGTCACCTTCTCTAAATCAGCTTCAGAGGAGGTGGGAGACAGGGGGCTGATGGGACTGAGGGAGGGAGAGCTTCCGACACTGGAGACGTACTCGGGATCAGGAACGTACAAAACCTGCAAACAAAACCCATGTCTGTATTTACACAGAATGCGCACCATACCACTCACACCAACACAGGTGACGACAGAGATTCTGTCACGCACACCAAAGATGTATGTTTGACAAGGCTAATAACATGAAATCACGGTCAGTATCATTTTATCGACCGAGTGAACACAGAGGGAAAGTGACATTCATAGCAACAGGACAGAGTGTGAGAATTAGCAGTAACTGGATATAATGTCTCATGCATTTCATGGTAAGAACATTTAGAGCGTGTGCCAGCATTTATTCTGTGGTAGCTGACCATTTGTTTTACATTACTGATGGGGCAATGGGTTTCCTTCAAATAAATTTAGTCACCGTTCAGTTTCTAAAATGTCACACAATTCAAAAACAATCCATTTCAATTCCCATAACCCAGCAGGACATTCAGCAGCTCTATAAACCACCTACAGAGTAGAGTAATGGTGAATTTAAAAGGATGTTTGGTACTTTTTAAAGGCTCCAAGGAAAGCAAATGAGCAGCTACAATTTTCCTCTCATGCCCTCGTTTTAAAAAGAGAACTTTTGAATCCACAGCAGAGCTGGAGGCTAATCTAAGTGAGATCCAGCAAAAGATTTAAAAAAAAAACATTACTCTTGAAATTATCACAGTAAAGAAACTTTGCAAAACGTTTGTCATATTTCCATCATTCAGTTGTGTACACCAAAAAAGTTGGTCCATTATCAACATAAGGAATGCAAAACATAACCACAAACCTATAAAGAAAGGTAGTTTAAAGGTTTATCAATAGTTTAAATTAATTTAAAACAAATTATGTAGCTTGATGTTTCTTTTAAGATGTTAGAAAGGCTTTTTGTTCTAGGCCACTGTCTGGCAAGCTGTTAGCATGTTAGCACAGAAACATGAAACCATGCAAACCATTTATTTTATAAATAAAATGGAAACCTGGTATAAATGTTTATAAATATATTAATCTAATTTAACCTAATTATGTAGATTGATATTTCTTTTACAATGGTAGAAAAACACTTTGTTCCAGGTCATGTTCTGCAAGCTGTTAGCATGTTAGCAATGAAGTTCTTTACTTTCAGACATTTTGGGTGAAAATTGCAGATTAGCAACTAACTGCTCACACAGAACCACATTTCAAACTGAAACCACCATTTTTAAAACGCCCAATGTTGTGTGATGAAACCGCAAAATAAGCTAGCCTAAATGCTTTTCAACTTTCGATCGTTTGTTACTCTGTCTTGTGATTTTTTTTTAGATTAAACATTAATCGTAATCTGGTTCATAATTGGGTGAAATAAAATCTGGCTCCATTTTTGGAGTTATATCTTCAGTCTCTGTAAGTGCCTTTACTGCTCCCTGTTTACAGCGTGCTAAATGTTCTGTCTGCTAAGAGCTGAGGCAGAGCAAGGGGTGCCAGCTAGACAAGCTGCGGTTTGGGCTCCCTTCGACTGACTCACTTTTAGCGCCAGGAAATGCAGAGACGAAAACAAATAGAAATATTAGTCACTTTCCCATAAAAAAAAGACGAAAGGAACAAATATCAAAGCCAGGGAGGTTGGCAAAGCGTTTGGCAGGTAATAGATGATTAACTTGTGTGATGTGGGAACAACAGCATCAGGGGGCTGAATCCAAGAATCACACGTGTTCTTAAATGTTTTTAGAAACAAAATGGGTCTAACAAAATGTGCTGCAGCCTAATGGGACAAACGATTCTGTAATTAGCAGGCAATTAGGACAGACAGAGATGTGGTTAGTGAGTCAGCATGTTGCACTGAGAAAGTAGGTGGAAAAACCCAATTTTTCCAGATATGTTCACAAACGTAGCAATAGAGTCACTTTGTGATGACGGCAAACCACTGAGAATGAACAATGGAGCAGCGAAATGAGCCTGAGGTGTTCTGGGGTAGCTGGAGAGGCACAGTGAAGGCGAGCACGGCGGTTCACACCTGGCCAGGCACCACTGCTCTGGAGAACAGCTTGTTGAGCTGAACCAGCTCGTTGGGTGTGGTGTCAAACTTCAGTGCAATGCTGTTCAACGTGTCCCGCGATTCCACCTGGACCACAAAACAAGAGAGAGGACAAAAACATCACCGTGCTGCTCCTGCTCTGAGGCACTGCCCTAAAAGCTGCACAGGCCAAACATAAAGATGAAGCAGACAGAGAAAATATCTGAAGAGCAGAGCTCTGAATCGATTGCTGTAAAGGGTTTGTGTTCTGCATGTTAGAACCTAGGATGAACTCCGATTAAAGCCATCGGCTGTTGACCAGGAAAAAACTATTTTCTTAATACAAACAATATATGCAAAGCTTAAGACGGTAGCTAAGAATTAAAACAGGTTCCTGAAAGGGTAGCATGAAAATTCATTTGGTACGTTTACAACAAACGTGTTTTGCGCATCAGGCGCATCTGGTTTACATTCAAAGTCTATGTAGAGGTGCGTTGAGGTGTGATTGGAAGCGATTTGAATTTGAGTATTTGATGCATGAAGTGCTTCGGACAAAAAGGCTTTCAACGGAAAGCAATGGTTAGAGCGATTTAGACGCGCCTCCACATAGACTTTGAATGTAAACCAGACGTGCAAAACACTAGATGTAGAGCGAAATGTCAAGCATCTGCATTCAAAGTGCACACGCGTTAAACTTGAAGCATCGGACGTGTTTTTAACGCGTTTGCTGTGGACGCACCAATAGACTGATAAGACCTCGGGATGATAATGCATCACTATTTTTCTCGGCAAAGGGAAGGCTGCCTTTCATGGGAAACAGGAGGAAAGAGCAAACAAGAGAATATTCATATATATAAAATACAAGTAATATTATTAATAAGGAAACACTGAAGAACTAATAGACATCATAAAAACAGGAACAGTAGAGACAGAATCTTGTAGTTCAATAAGGACATGCTGGAGATATACTGACATAAGAAAGAAAGAAATACAATACGTAAAGAAAATGCCTACATTCCTTCACACAGACATGGTGAGGAACATACTGCCAATGGAGAGACACCCAACCAGATATTGGCTAGAGTGAAACTTGACAATATAACAATGCAGAGTGCTACCTAGAAATGAACCAATCTTTCAACAACAACTCAATAACCTTAACAGAGACAGCAAAGCAGCAACTCTTTGAGCTGATAGAACAGGCTGGGCAGAAAAGCATTCTCTACTATTGATGACTTACAAGTAACAAGCTTGGCACGAATAGAATCCAACTTTGATTCAACAAAGAGCAAAAACAACATCTTTCTACTTCCAACCACTTTTGTCTAATGCCAAGCTAAAATATAGCGCAATTTTATTTATTCAGTGTATATGAAAATATAGAGGAACTATAGAAATATAGAGATTACTGTTTGTGTATATACAAGTTGCTAATGCAGAAGGTCAAAACTATGTGGGTTTCTGTGATTGGACTATATATCTGAGAAAAGTCGAGTGGTCCACATTTTTGACAACCTCCCCTGCCAAGAAAAAAGGAAACTACAAAACAAAAAAACCTACAACTACTCATTATTTTTCTTTATTACTCCAGAAACCTGCACAGTATTATTTTTCTGCTGATGGTCTGACTACTCTGCACAGCTCAAGGTATTTATTTCATTTTAAGCACATCATCCTGAATCACATCCAACAAGCCGTAGAGGAGGAGGCAACACTTCCTGTTAGCTGAGATTTAGCAGATTATGCAGGCGGTTGTGGGTTACACCCTGTGCTCAGCTGCAGCACCCCGCAGAGTGACACAGGTGTGTTTGCTTGTCTCCACCAGTTAGGATGCAGACAACAGAGAATGCGCTTCATGTGTCTGAAATAGTTAAGCGTCCAACGCGCCCCTGGGAGTTTCTGGCCTCAAAATAAGGCTGATGGTGTCAGAAAGCGCCGGCGTGTGCAGGAAATGTGTAAGGGAGGAAAGTGCACTCAGGGGACAGAGGCCCTTATAACTAGCTTGGCAGGACGAACTCTGAGCTGTGCATTTTTTTAGCATAGATTATGTAGACACTATGTGCTTTGGTGCAGCAGTCATGGGACTGCCTCTGCTGATTTTGTTTGTGCAAACGTCCCCATGAAAAACACAGAACAATGACAGGCTCTCCAAGTTTTCAATATGGGAAATAAGTTTCCTGGAAGATGTTCCACAGAGTCTCAAGACAACAGCAGACAGGAAGTTAAGCTAAAAACAGAGGTGCAGCTTGTGAGGCATAATCATATGTCACCTTTTAAACCACTTCTGTGGAATTATGGTATAATTATGGAGGAAGAAGAGGGAAAAACACTCATAAGTGCAGAGTTTAGATTAGGGATGAACCAAGCTATTTTTTTCCATTTCTGATACTGATGCCGATATCTGAAGTTCAGAATTGGCCAATAACAATCAGAGCCAGAAAAACAATGCTGAATTTGTTTAATTTCCCTTTGGGATCAATAAAGTATTTTTGAAATGAGTTAACTTTTCTTAATTTTTATCTGATTTTTTTTTTTTTTTACAAATTAACCGAGGCAGACATTACCAGATTGGTGGATCTGCAGTTTAGATACTTTTTCTACCTACCTTCTCCAATGTTGCTGGATTTCATTAGTCAGACAGCAAGGTGGATAGTACAGAGTCCAGCCAACTGAATCTGACTAATGCCCAAAAGCTCTGAAAACATCCAAAGATAATATTACATGAAGAGTAAGCCAGGCATGAAGCAACTAACAGTAAATAAATTATTACACTGAAATAACGTCCAAGCTTCGTAAATACAATAAATTAGATGTTTGTTTTTTTTAAAGAAGAAATTAAACACAAAAGGTAAAACAATTTAAAGCCATAACTGGATTCAGGAGCACATCAATCTCTTAAAACATTCCAGTCCCATTCATCCAGTCGGCCGCCCACCTAAGAAGAGGCTACGGATGAGGAGAGACTTCTCCAAGCATCCAGGGGAGTGACACCTCCACTGATAAATCATCTCTGGGAAGACTCTCAGTGTAACTGACGGGCAAGTCATACAAGGAAAGTAGCTAATGGTGGCAGAAATCCAGCTGGAAAGCTCCATAAAAGACGAATCACCACAAAAGTACAGTGACAGGAATCCTCTCTGGGTCACTGGTTTTGGCTCCAGAGTGCAGCTCATTAGCTTTCTGAAGAAAAATTTCGTGCGACTCTGGTCAATTACTGACGGCAACATCCTCTACCGCTGAGCAATTAAAAGAGTGGGAGGAGGAGAGTCTCGAGACTCTCTTTATAACATAAAAACAGACTTGGGCTTGAAACAACAGCTGAATCTCAGCAGATACAACGTTGACTGTTAAAAGCGTCGTTACTGATCAGCGCTAATGCAATCTCAGGTTAGAAAGCTTTGAAGCAGCGTGGGAGGGACGAAAACAACAAACCGGAGACAACCAGGCGAGTTCGCGGCGTTCTCACGGAGGCTTTATTGTGGGCTTCGCTGACTTTAGATGGGGGCCGACCTCTGGAGGGAACAAACTAATAAGAGCTGAGCTTGGTCACGCTGCTGGGATTCAGTCTCCCTGACTCAGCAGCGAGTCCACCCCAACAATGAACAATGCAGAAGAGATTGTGCAGCAGAGATTGGATGGTAAACTGCAAGCCCAATAAGTGCAGTGTAAATAAAGTGCAAGTTATGCACATCTGTCCTGTACCTTTTATAAACATCAATCACATCTGGATATGCTGCCTCCTGCATATCCAGATGTCTGATTTTGAGTGTCAGACAGACTTGGAGCGCCAAACGCAGAGACAAGCAAAAAACGAAGGTATTTTAATATGATTAGATTATCTGGCTTGATTAAATGTTAATTTCATCGTTTTCTTGGAAACAAATCAAATTAGAGAGCATCTCTCATATTTCAGAGGAAATCAGTTACCTTTGGATTTATGCTGCTTTCTCATCAGGGAAGATTTAATGCAATGATTTAATCAAAATACACATTAGAATAAATAGAGGCTGCAACCAGGGTAGTGAAAACAGGCAAAGTCTCTGCAACTCAGAAACACCATATGGATGAGGTCAATGGCTTTGTACTTGGTCGCAAGGAGGCAAGAGGCAAGGTAATGGTCTTGGCAAGGAACTGGTTTTGTCAAGATACTGGTCCCGTCAAGGTACTAGTCTTTATAGTACAGACTGTCACTTCATTACAGCACAACACATAGGACGAACTTTGAGAGACCAATTAATCCAGCAAGCATGACTTGGGACTGTGTAAGAAATCTGGAATACCCATGAAAAACTACTGCACACACGATAAAAACATGTGAACAAGACAAAAGTAGGAAACACCTCCATGTCTTTCATCTTGCTGCATAGGAGGAAACCACTAAAGCTGCACAGCAGGAAGAGGATGTGGTGACAGTCCAGTCTCCCATCTGTAACTCCACCTCATCATTCACAACTTGCTCATCTTAGACACCTTTCTGACAGAAGCGATGCACTACAAGACTTGTCAGCCTTTTGGCGCCGCAAAGCGAGCCCTACGGCTCCTTCAGACAAAAGCGACGAGGTGGATTGATAAATATCCTGTCTAAAAGAGGACGGGAGGTGTCAGGGAGATCAGAGATATCTCTGTGACACAAACACTTCCTTGCCTTGTATTTTTACAACAGGACCATAAAATGCAGGATTATAACTTGAGCACTTCCTAGACCTTCAAATTATTTCTTCAGTGGGTCCTGATGGAACAGAAAATGTCTCATTCCACGAGTGTTTCCAGGCCTGAACATGTCTGAGAGACAACCTGGATATGTGGTCAGCATTTTAAAAGGAAAATCTCATTTGAGAAGATGAGTTGGTTTATTTAAGTGAGGAGGATAAAGAATTAATCAGGATCCTTTTGTGCTTAAGCCTTTCATCCTGGTGTGTCAGCTGAGCATAGATTTTTCCTAGGTGCCATTTGCTGCTGTCTTACATAAAGGAGGACAGAAAAAAAAATCTACACAATGCCATAAAAATGTGAGGATTTTGTGAAGGGAACCATTAAGGTGACATTTATGACCAGTAAGAGGGGAAAATCTAGTGCAATAGAAACAGACAAAGTAGTGTCAAACTGCACACTCCCCAGCTGTACCGCGTAATAGAAATGAGGCATAATTAACTTTTGCCCACTCTGCTTCAGAAATTCTCTCTAAATTGATCAAATCACTAACGTCAGAGAGAGGTGCTGCCACCGCCTTTGTCACACTTCAGTATTCTTTTATTTTCTCGTGAATATTTTTTTGTGGCAAAGTAATTTTTTGGAAATGTTCCCAAATCTTCATGATTAGTTTTAATGAAGAATTCCACAAAATTGTGTGTGTGATTTCAGTCGAGTCTGGATATTTTATTTGGAAGAATTTATTTTTGTCATTCAAAACCTTACTGCATAATCCGGATATAGAAGATTGCCGTATGTGGAACATGGACAGTACTAATTACATACTCCTGCAGCTACTTCTAGGTCTGTGAGACTTAGCCAGTTCAGCACTGCAAAATATGGCTTTGGCTAAAGGGTGAACAAATGTCAATAAATTCCTACTAAAAAAGCTGAAATGGAGAGTTGGTCAAATTGTGTATAATAGATGGCAGGTGCTAGGACTGAATCATTAAAGTGTTAGTTTAATGTTCGTTTTTCATAATTGCACAGATTTGCTTTTTCCTTTATGAAAAGAACAGAGAGGACTTTCTTTGTTTATATCTAAAGGATGAACTATTAATATTTGGCTAAATTCTGCCAAACAAGGCCTTAATGGCTGTACACCTGGCTTCTGTTCTAGCATGCCTTGTGTAAAATATCTGGGGTTTAATAAAATAAACAGTGATGAAGCAAGATGTCTGGCTGGTGCTGGCACACAAATGACTTCAAATAGTTTGTTTACAATTGCTTTTCAGGCTTAATCTCTTTGTACAGATAAACCATTCAGTATTGCCCCTAGCTTCCTCCATCACAGAGGTGTCATAACAGCTGACAGGTGTACATCTGGTTGCTCTAAAACTTTAGAGATGCAGCCATTGGTGGTACTGAAAGAGGATCCATCTCTAACCATATTAAGTAGCGGGGACAGGAGACATACAAACATGAGCTACTGATAAAGACCTGTCATTGACACATTGACAGAAGGACGAGGGAAGGAGGCAAAGCATGGTTATGGTTACTAATGTTCGGTGGACCTTATTGTCCTATCCTCTGGATCAATATGGCTCATTATTTATCTCAGGGTGCAACGAGAAATGTGTTCTTGTTCCGTGGAGGTGACGGCCTCCATGTATAAAGAAGGGCGAGGTTGGCAGCTAGCTTGAAGGTGACCGACGTCCAGATAATGGCCACCACGTCCAATGAAGGCGGACAATGATTCGACAAGGGCAGTTTGGACGAATGACCAGACTAATAACTCCGTTAAACAGTCCGCTTCCATTTTGTCATAACATTGAGTGCAGGACATGAGGAAAGCACTTTGAGTGTGGTCAACGTGGGAAATGTGATGCAATTACAGATCTACACATTTAACTGTGACCAGTTAAACTGCTGGCTGCATATTTTTACATGTGACCCCTTTTTAGACTGAGGTCATAGAATTAATGTATCAAGACTCAAATTAAATCTGAACATAGCAACATTGGGAAGAGTTGGAAATGAAATAAAAGAAAAAAAACTTTAAATACAACTTGACTTCAGGGTGAATCCACCTCATAATCCCATCTCAAGCCATCACTCTCAGTCTTATACAGACGGATAAGGCCAGGCTTTAGCATGACAGTTGCCATGGTGACTTTGTCATTACTACCAAATGGTATGTGCATTGTGTGCAACTACACCCTTGCTGATCATTTGCAGGCCTAAATTTAGAGCTGCTACAAGTGACATTATTCCATCCACTTCAAGGAGAAATGTTGCCGTCTCACTTCCTAGTCCTCAAGGATTCTCCTTTGTGTCAGCTCTAACCTGCTTCTTCGATGCTCCAGGCTGTAATCACCCTTATTTTCCAGTCAGAAACCCATGAACCTTATGGCACTAAAACCCCAAACCACTAAAGAGCTCCAGTATGACACAGACATCATAAAGCCAACTCAGTGTTGGACTGATTTTTGTCAAAAAAAAAAAAAAAAAAAAAAAGGATTAAATTTATAGTGAACGCTCGAGCTACAGTATTACCACTGTTCATCTCTCCATCATCTATTGACATGTTCTCTAGTTTACAGGTTGGGTTTTTTTCATATAAAAAACCCACACATTGGTTTTCTATCAAAGCTAAACAGAAATCTACCGTTAATACTCATGCTCAGTTTTTGCTTTAGTTCAACTAGTACAGACAAAGTTGGGAGATTTGAAGTTTGCCTACTCATATTCTAATTTTACTCATTTAAAATCCATCTTTAGTCATATTTTACTTATCTTCACAGTAAAAACACAAAATCTCATCAAGTATTGTAACCAGTTTCTAGTGCAAATATGCGTATTTATTTTAAACATTAATGAATACTGATAAATCCATTGGCAGACGTCTTCACTTATAACAAGATATTCCATGTTTCTCTTGTTATAAGTGAAGAAGTGTTAAGACATTTGCTCTAGAAACTAGACAAAAATACTTGTGCTTTTAGCAATCATTTTGCCAACAGTAACAAGGCAGGCATCAACATTAACATGAAAGTTTACCCTAAGTGTTTGTCTCGACTATGATTCAAGACCGCCTAGTAGTTGATACATTTTATACAAAAGCATAAATGTCAGCCACTATGGAAATGAGAAACCACCTAAGTAAACAGGACATAACCTGCGGGAACCTGGAAAATATGTAAAATTTATTGAGGTAATACTGGCAACTTTATTCTGCTTGGTGCAGAGAGTTGTATGAAAAAGATCACTGCTCATCTGAACTCATTCTCTGGACAATTTCCTTTGCAATTGTTACATTAATCCAACAGCCTGGACCATGCGAAGAAATGACCGACTGACTTCTCAAATGAACAAGTGACCGACTGACCCTGTGATCCCTGTGGACGCACTGCTAATGGGGCTGAAAACTCAGCGCGCTAACAAGTATTTGAAGAGTGTGTCTGTTTTCTGGGAAATAACACAGTCGTTCTCTTCTTTCTGCAACCAACTAAAACTTTGGAATCCGATACTCTGAGTTATAGAGAAAGGAGTTTCATGCCATTCAACATGCTGAAATAATTGCAGATCATTGCAACAGTGATGACATCTTTGAGGTTTACCCGATGCTTCTGGTTATTTTGCTAACAGTCTCCCAGATTTGACTTAAGAGCTTTAGAGGGTGTTAAAATCGAATGTCCAGGTTGTGATCTATTAGGTTTTAAAATAAAAAATAGTTTGTTTTTGTCACATGGATTGTGACCAATATATCTGAGCATACAAGACTCAAGTATGCTATGACCTAAGCATGGTTGAGTTTTGAATAACAGCGTTTGTACAAAAGCTGTTTTTTTAGATAAGAAAGCTATGAGCAACAAAGTTTCAACTGAACATACAACAGGTCAGAAAATATACAATTTGAGGTTCATACAGTCACTAACTTTTTAGCTTGATCTGAACAAAAATGAAAGCTGTGGAATAGATTGAGTAATCTAATCTTTCTTGAAAAAATTATGTGATCTTTAGATTTAAGCTAATTCCAAAGATCTGTTTGTTTAGAGTGGCTTGGGTTTTCAGATTGATGGAAAAATACTGAATATTCACACAGAAATAGAACTTGCTGAATAAGAAACTATTCAGCTTCAAACACTCGTGTGACAAGAAGCAGGCACTTGGAAACACAGCAGTACTTTCAGATTGAGTGATCCGAAAAGTGGCTGAATGTTTCGTAACTTAAAAATACTACTGGTAGCATGTACCATCACACCTACATGCTACGAGATTCTGTGAACCACAATACTCTTTAATGTAGAAGTTATTGTTGGAAGAAAACTGTAACATTAAAGGGTAGAAATGATTTTAAAAAGTCAACTGAAGTAAAAAAAAAAAAAAAGAAGATTTAGCAATTTTGGTCGATTCATAAACAAAGTGAGGGCATTTGCCTCAGAGCGATAACTTTGGGTGTTTTCAGTCGGTTCCATTGGTAACCCTAGTTGCAAGATTTGCTTCATACTGCATTGAGTCAATGAATCAAACGCTTTGAGAAGCCTTCTAACACTCCCTCGCCTATGGGGGTGCTGGACCAAGAACCATTGAAGGAAGTGACACAAAAACTTCTAAAGAAGACACTGAACGTAACTTCCATCTTCACAAAATACAAACAAAAATGGGGTGGCATCGGATTTTAGCGGTTGTAGGATTTCTCTTTTTTGTTAGGTAAAAGACCACGATTCTCCTGCTAGCACTAGACTTGTTTTGGTTGTATTTAACCTGATTGCCTTGTGCTACAGTCTAATTCCTGCTTTGGAGTAGTCTCTTTTCTACTTAGCATTTACATGTGCATTTGAACCACACCAGAGTTTCTGCAACCAAACCAAGATCTAGGTTTGTAGATAAATGTTTGCTTTTTTGGTCCGTATCAGACTTTGATTACACATCCACACCTCAAACAAACTGGACTTTCTAGGGAAATGAACTAGAGGTTGATTAAAGCGGACACTGCTACAGTTTTAAGCAACTAGATCTCATTTTACCCATTTGCTAACATTTGGCTGTAATGTTTGTAATGTGCCAGCTTGATCGCGAAACTCTATGAAGCTTACTTGAAATTGTGTGCATCATTGTTCACAACTTCTTCTGTTTGTTGATTGGCCCTGATGAGAAATTGAGTTCGATGGAAGAAATCCCAGATGAAGCACTGAAGGGAGATGAGAATCGAGTGGAATTGGGTAGAACGCTTAAGACAATGGCTAGGCTAAGTCCATACAGCATACAGACCAGGGTTGAGGTCTGGTCTTCCTGTAAGGTAACTGTCTAAGAAAGGCCAACTCTGTTAAAACAATGTAGATTTGCATATTAAACTATTAAAAGAATTCCGGCTTTGAACACATATACCAAGTCCCAAATTGTCCTCATACAGTACGAGTCAATTTGGAGCGCTGTGTTAGATCCTAATCACCAACGGGAGCCTAAAGAATCCATGGAGTGACAGAACTTTGTCAGGGAGCAAATCCAGGTTGTTCCCTGACACTTTAAATACTCTTTAATTGGATGCTGGTCAGCCAATAGCTCGGACAGAGTACAATGGACTGGCATTATCAGTGTCTAGGCAGATAGGCTGCAGCTGCACAAGTTATTTCTAAATACAAAAAAAGAAAAAAAAAGAAAAAGGGAATGAAAAGCTGGCGTGTGAGGTAAAGCAGTGATAGAGAGAGAAAGAGGAGGAATTGAGGGAGATGGCATCGATAAGGCAGCCACAAGAGGAAATTCTCCTTTTTCCTGTGGACGCCAGGCGTTATTTATAAACTTATCTGCTGTCGAGCAAAATCAGGAAACGTTGGTGGCAACGGTGGCAGTCGCCCCCATCCCCTTGCAACCTCCTCCTCTGCGGGAGATGAGTTTTAGATAAAACTACTCCTCGATCAATGGGACTCGGTCATACCCTGAGCACCTTCACACCGTGTGCCGCTGCAGCAGCGTGTCGAGTCACAGGAATGAAATCATTGGCGGAGCTTCATCCATCCATCACAATACCAGTAATCTAGAGGAGGGCAACACGGGGGAGACAGAGAGCGATGGCCGACCAGAACGGGATTAGTATGCCATATGAATTCTGGCCTCTCCCTTATGTTTGCTAGCCATCAGGGTTTCTGTCCGTCCGGCAGACTCTGCTCCCCTGCTTGTGTAGGGGATGTGACTCAGAGTTAAGAGTGAAGGAAATGTGCTGGAATGGTGGAGGCTGTTGGAACCTTGGTAAGGTAAACAAGGAGGGTGCCAATCAATAGGGCTGGGGAATGACTGACAGGCTTGGCAGGGTGGTAGAAGGTGGAGGTGCTGCTGGGTCGATTTTAGGGATTTAACGGAAGCCAGAATGACAACAACACAACCCCAACGCTCCCTCCCTTCTTTCACTCTCTTTCTTCCTTCCTTCCTTTTGTCTTTTCGCTCCACGGAGACACGCCGCTGCCACTCGGCGGTTGCCACGGAGAAAAGAGGTTGGAAAACGCCGTCTGACTGCAGTTGGGTTTGAGGGTCATTTGAAGAACATAAGCAGGGAAGGTGGAAGCAGAGAGAGAGCTCTGTTTTCAGTTCATGCCTGGGAACAGGAGTCCTCTCTCTCCTTTTCTCTCCCTCTCTCTACCCCCTCCTTCCCCTTTTTGCCACACAACAGCTAAATCAATAGAAATGACAACGCAGTTGGAAGGTCATTCGCGAGACCGAGCAATCTCTGTGGTGGAATGTTTGCCGCTGTGCCGCCCAGGGGAATGAGTGGAAAAACAAATCTGCGTCCTGCCAGCACTTCCTCCCTGTGAGTCCTGCTCTGGGTCCAGCTGGAAGACCCAACAGAACTGTCACAATCCCCCCCATCTCCCCCCCCATACCCATCAACACCATCCCCGTCTCCTTCCCAAACATCAACATGCAAAATGGAGATGAACGTTGCCCTGCTGAACAGGATGCACGTTCTAAGCCTTGTTTACACACACGCACACACACACACCTCTTTATGTAAACAGTTCAGGAATGAGGCACACGTGTTGGGCAACAAAAATCTATAAAATACTTCTCGTCAGACAGTTCCTGCATGTTTCTTGCTGCATGTTTGATACTGCTGGAGCAGAAACCAGCAGCAGCTGCTATTACTGCTGCTTCACAGAAAAGGCACAAGGAAGACTGAAGGTACATTAACACGCAGCGCTCCGAGTTTTCTGCACGTTACTCACAGAATATTCAATGGTCCCTTTGGGTCTCTGGAATGACATGCGCCTCCCATCCTTCTTTTCTGGAGTCTTCTTCTGGCCGGTATCTGAAAGCAAACGAGGCAAGGTGCGCATTACATTCATGTTCCTCTCTCCCCCAGCTTGTCACAAGCTGCCGTTTCCCAGCCCCGTGGGTAGACAGCTCATTCGTCAACGGCAAGCGGGCGAGCCAGCCAGCGATACGAGCTGCGAGCGAGCGCCGGACCCCTCTCTCTCTTTCTCTCCCTTCTTGCTGGTTCTTGCGCTGCTTCTATCCGGCTCTCTCTCTATCGCGCTGTCCTCCCCTTGCTCTGCCTTCCTTCCTCCTCCCTCTTCTCTCCTAGCCCAGCACATAGCGGACCAACGGTCAGTTCACCTTGCCTTCCGCCCCCTGTCGCCTGTCCCAGCTGAAACAGACCAGGCTGTCCTCCATCGGGAGAAAGGAGGGGAAAAGATTCAGATGGGAAGAGGGGTACGCTACAGCTGGGGAAGGGAAGGAGGGAGGATATTTGAGGTTGTAGGGGAGGGTTCAGTGCTATACGTGCTGCTTGGGTAATGGAGGGAACCAGGAAAACAGTTAATGAAGAGGTGGGCTGTAGGTGTTGGAAGATGTGATGCTTTAACAAGAAATCAAATAGGGTTGAAACACTTAGGTGGATTAAGTGTTTCAACCCTATTGAAATAACGATTAATCACTAGTAATCGTGATTAATCTGAATAAATTTGAGTTAACGAATAATCGAACTTAACTGAACTATGATTAACCAAACTAAACTGTGGTTAATTGCAATAAGTTGTGATTAATTGTGTTTACTGATATATTTGTCAGTTAATTTACAAATCAATTAATTGGTAACTATACAGACTGACAAAAAGGGCATAAAGTTCGAGATTTACAGCGGTAACTAAGCTGAAATAGTACAAAAATCTTATACATAATAAATTTAAGTTCAAGTTTTCTTTTAAAAAAATGGGACAATATGTTTTTACCAACGGTTATATGCAAATATAACCGTTATAAATATGATAAATTTTTACCTCTAGTACTACTGGCAGGTTGATGTTAAAGCACATTTTGCATCCGTTCTGTTATGGTGGGCATTTATTACATAGTTCATATGATTTTTTTTATTCTTTAGTGATGTAGTGTTTCAATAAATTTAAGTTGATGTTAAAAATTTCATTTTCAATAAAATTGTTTTTCTCCAATGTTTCTTTAACAATAAATGTCAGTAAAGTCCAAAATATGATTACATGCAGTTACTGTGCGCAACTCAGTGATGGTATAATTCTCACTTGTAATTTAGAAAAATAATCGATCGATAAAATAATGATTAGCTGCAGCATTAGCTAAATGCCTTGCCCCAGGACATACCCACACAAGGCGAGGAGGAAACTGGAAACCTACCCAGAACTGCTGGACCGCAAGATGGCTGCTTTTCCTGCAGATGATTAATCAAACTGATTAATCGATAAATCATCAGAATAATCAGTTGAAAAAAAGCATTGTTGGTAGCTGCCCTAAAAATCAAACTAGAGCTTTTATTTTCATCTAACTCCTAAATAATCGACTAATCTTTTCTTGTGAATCTTCTCTTCTGCAGAGGTGAAGATGAATGTTTGGAGAGGGGTTAGAGAATAAGAGCAGCTGACATCTGGGACGATATAGGAGTAGAATGAGGGCCCGCAGATGATAAATGGGTTAATGGTGACTGAAGATGATAGATGCAGGCTTATGGAGTGGGAAAATGGAGATGAAGGAAGAAGGAGGGGGGATGGATGGAATATTGAAAGCCATGAGAAGAAAGACTGAAGCAAAAGATGGGCCAGAAGATGAAAGAAACTGCAAAGAATGGGAATGGAGAAGCTTTTGGTCCATGGCTTTTATTAAAGAAGAATTTATCTTAAGGAATAATATAGATATTTACATACATATTATACATATATATCTCAAAAACATGACTCATACACCAGTGTTGCTATTTCTGGGACTTGGGACTGCCTGGCAGAGTATGAGAAAGAGAGGAAGTGATCAGAGCTGAGTCAGGTGTTATCAGAGCTGTTATAATACCGAGGGCTTACTTTCCTAAAATCAACACTGCAGCATCATTAGAGCTGGATCATCACTGGTAAACAGTCATTTTCACTATTTTTTTTTTCTTCACGTTAGCCGACTTTTTGACTTTGCATATTTTCTAAGAGTTTTCATGACATTTTAAAATCTGTTCAGTAATTTGTGGATGTTTATTGCACAACCGTCTTCCACTCAGACCAGATGGTTGACAGCTAATCACTTTGGAGGGTGCACCTATTTCACCCCTTAGACATGAAAAGCTAATTGAAAAAGTGTAAAACATGTGAGCACAACAGCAAACAGTTTCTTACTTGCTAAAAAAAAAGTGCTATCCTGAACTAACTCTAACCTGGATTAGCATGACGGTCAGAAAGCTAAACAAATAACCTGTAAAATGATTTAGGTCTTCGAGCTGCGATGTAAGACGATGGTTCTGCTCTAGCTGTTGAACCGCTGCTCCGCTACAGGTAGTAATATTTGACAGACTGAGCCACTTCTGCTCCACCTGGTAGTGACTCACACCGAACCTCTGTTTAAAGCTGTAGCATCTAACTTAAAAAATACATTTTACATACGTATTAAAACTTTCGCTGTCCTAACATGAGACAAATTATCTCTAAAAAAATAATCGATCTCCTCCCTGTTCTGTATAATTACTCCGCTCAGTCAATCAGTGATCGGCCCTCATGGGTGATCGGAATCTGTATCGCCAAGAAAAAACCTGATCCACACATCTCTAGTTTTCACTTTTTACTGAAGATTGTGGTCCTATACAGTCTTGGGAGTTCAGGGAAAAGCATCAACAACTCATATCAAAATGCACCTTGAACATTAGCTCACTGTAGGCAGGAGAAAGACACATGTCGTGTGTGTTGAGTAGGATGCGTTTTTAGAAACATACCATGTTCTTTCAGACAGACGCAGTCAAGAAAAAGATTTTGCACAGTCCAGAACATCAAAACAAGTTCCATGAACATAAGTTTGTCTCATGCCTGTTTTAGTTTTTTGATTGTGAAAATTTGACTGTTTTCAAATATGTATGAAACACTATTTTAGAAATGTTGCACAATGTTCTCTGTGACTGTAGATTGATGTTGAAATCTTCCATTTCATTAAACAGATGTTTTTAAAAGAATGATATGAGCACAAAAAACTAACAAGAAAACAGTTATTTTAGTTAGGTAGATCATCTTTGAGTACATTATTAATTACTTCAACATCTAAAATACTTAGACTTCTCAAATGTGAATATGATAAGTTGTTTGTTTTTATTCAACGCATGTGTATCTTACATGTTTGGCCAAGAACTATGCAAAAAATAAATATGACAACGCTGAACTTATCACTTCATCTACTGCTATTTCAAACCTTCTCAGCAGGTATTCATTTAGAGACAATTACTGAGACTGAAGAATTTGGGATAATCAGGTGGTGCACCGACTTGGTAATTTTCAACTAAATTACTCATTTTGCTAATAATTGCCATAAGTAATTATTTATAGATACTCATAGCCAAACCAGTCCCTAATATTGAAAAGAAAAAAAAAAAAACTGCTCAGCTCTTTGCTTCTTACTTACCTACCAAATATTTACCTGAGCATGTGTATTTACCTCACTAATATATTATTTAGATACATCATTGTATTACATTTCATGAATAAATGCACTTTGAAGGCAGGTTACTTTGCACTGTGACCGCTTATTTCTGTGCAATAAGATCTTCATTTTAACTTTAAATAGCTTGTAGCAGTATGAATATTTTGTGTTGATCAAACGCACAGTGTATGCACAAACCGTGAGTATGTGCCAAATCAATTATTCAGGATCCAAATGAAAACCTTGGAAGAATGATTGCTTTCCGTAAGAAAATACATAGCAGGGGCTGCCGATTGGGAACTCTGATTTCATGCCTCCTTGTTCCGAAATATAATCCGAGCGAGTCTTTTGTTTAACTGTGGGTCGTTCCAGTGCAGCGGACAGCAACTTCCAGTCCAACTTAATGCTTTTTTTCCCCACCGCAAACACGGCTTTTAACATGAAACGGCTCTACTTAAGTGGGCACATATTTCAAAATAGCTGAAATAACAGAGTAGGGGCAGCGGGAGGAAGCAGGCTGAAAAGAGCCAGACAGATGGGCAGTGGAGGAGAAAAGCAGATATGCATTAGCAGCAGGGGTGATGGAACATGGTGATTCTGTGATTGGTCTGCAATTAAAAACTGACCCACTGAAGAAATTAGCGTTCTCTGCACGTTTTTGTTCAGGCACGCTGCAGAGCACAGAAATGGCCTCTTGAAGTGGAAACAGCTCAGGTTTATAGTTTTTTGAAAGGAAAACCTGTTGCAGTACTTCTTTTTAGCACACAGCTTCAGCTATTTTAGCTAGAAAAATTACTGATCGGGTTTGAAGTCTGGTTTTAGTGATGAAGTCTGTGTTTGTGTTTCTGAATCTTCAGAAACACAAACAGTTACAAAGCCTTCTATCACCTGAAAAATATTTACAGGATTTATTTATTTTATTTCAAACAGACAATAAACATTAAAAATAGAAAAAAATCACTCATTAGGATGCAATTTTACAAAATTTGTTCGAAAAGGAGCAGGTAGAAGACACAAGATCTGATGATCTCCTGCCTCTCTAAAACTCATCAACTTACAAACATTTAAATCTCCCTATGCCAGATTAACTCTTAAATTATTTCCGCATTGAATGACACTTAAATCTCATTCTTATCCTTGAATGTACAGTAAACACAGTTACAAAGTAAGTCTTCTATAAACTGAAGAACATTTCCTGGATTAAAGCACAAACATCCCAGCAAGATCCAGGACGTTCATGTTTAGTTGCACCAATTACTGCAGCAGTACTTCTGTTATGCCCCTTTTCCACCGGCCCGCCCGGCTCCACTCGCTTTCCTTGTGTTTCCACCAGCCTTTTAAACCGGCCTGGCGCTGCTTTTTTAGGTCCTGCTTCAGAGCAGGGCCAGCTGAGCCCCGCCAGCCCTGGTGACACAAGCTTCGCTGCTGTTCACTGACTGGCTGAGGGCGGGACATAAGTGCGAGGCAAAGAGAAAAGAAAAATGAAGGCGCAACGTTTGAAACGCGCTGCAACATGGAAGTGATTGAAGATACAAACAAGCCGTGAACTAAAAAAAGATTTATTCTTTGCTTCGGATTTCAATATTTAGCGGCAACTTGATGGCGCCGTTAGGAATGAGTCGCTTTTGTCACGTAGTGGAGAGAATGGAAAGCCTCGTTAGCCGCTTCGGAGCCGACAGAGCCGGTGAACACAGACTCAGACGCCGCCGCTGCTCTCAGCCAGGTGAGCAGTTTGGAGATAAATCTGTCTGGTTTTTTACTACATTTAAGGTCGTATACATACAGCCATGGACGACATTTAAAACACACAGCCTGCTGTATTTTTTTTGCTCAAACACAACATGCAGCATTTTCTGAAGACACACAATTTCACATTAGTTATAAATAACTCAATATTGTTCTGCATTTTACCGACATTTGTTTATCTTAGTGTGAATCTACGAGCTTCTATCGTTTCTCATTTTGCTGTTGCATCCGAGTTTCCCCCATTGTGAGTTAATAAAACATGTTATATGACATCCTATTGTAAAATGGCTAGATATCAGTTCTCTAATCAAATTGTTATTATTAATTGTAGAATGAACAATAAACCTGAAGAAAACGATGGTGGTATTTTATCCATGGCTGTATAACTGCATAGGTCTAAAACTTACAAGTAATTAGATTTTGTCTTTAATTTTATAATTCTGTATGGCTGGATGGTAAAAAAGTGTTGTGCATATAGTAAAGTGTTTTAAATAATTCCTTATGTGTACGTAACGTCCACATTAGTAATTGTTTTTTATCTACATTTATGTGCTATAAGCTATAACATCCGATTACTGTTCCCAGGGAGCAGAAGGAGAACAACATGGCTGACATGATGGAGAACCATCAGATCACCTGGATCTCCTTCAGGAGGAAGCAGCTACCAGCTGAGATGGCAGAGCAACAAGGAGAGTTGAGACAAA